>WBNM01013007.1:114957-138227 GCA_013399055.1 Ramphastos sulfuratus | reverse complement strand
GGGGGGGAACAAAACCAAAGAAACAAACCAAAAAACCCCACCCCACACCCAAAACCAAACCAAACCAAACCAAACCATAAGCATGCAAATAGTCAAAGTTTTAAATATTCTGCTTATTAGAATTGGCTAAATGTGTTGTGTAACCCTGTAGCTGTAGTTTGTGGCTGGTCTCTCTGGACTTTAGTGCATTGACTTGGTGGGGATTGTTCCACTCTCACTGCACACCCTATCATGTATACACAGCACAGTTCCTGCCCACAGGCACAAGCAAGCCTCTGACCTGTGCATTTCCTGCTTATAGACTTGTGAAAGCATGGAATGATGCAATTTCAACCCCTCTCAGGTTAGCCAGCTGTTTGGAATAAGACTTTTTAAGAAAGCTAAGCATTTTAAGCAAGCTGCATCTATGCAGTGTCTCACCTTGTCTGACACTTCAGTGCAAACAATTCTCATGCTTCAAGCAAGCTCAGCTGTTCCTGCCAAGCAGCAACTCCTTGACTTGCAGGTGAGCTGAACTGTTCTCTGGGCTCCACTGAATACATGTCCTCAGAAACTGGGCTTACAAGCAGACATATGAAGGTTGGATCCTTAATCTCAGACTGAATCTTTCTTTCATTGTCATGTAGTAAACAGTTAAATAAGTTTAGATGTGTCCCTGCTCCAACCCAGCTGAGCTACTGCAGAGGCTGAGGTCACCCCTAGTGGTCCAGTGTCCAGAGAATGGGGATCTGTGGTTAGGAGGTGGTAATGTTTTCAGCACAGAAGTCTCCCCTCAGCTACACTGTTTTGGAGCCCCCAGCACAGGAAGGACATGGAAGTGTTGGAGCGGGTCCAGAGGAGGCCACCAAGATGCTGAGAGGCCTGCAGCAGCTCTGCTGTGAGGACAGGCTGAGAGAGTTGGGGCTCTGCAGCCTGGAGAAGAGAAGGCTTCCAGGAGACCTTAGAGTAGCCTTCCAGGATCTGAAGGGGGCTCCAGGAAGGCTGGGGAAGGACTATTGAGAAGGTCTTGTAATGCCAGGACAAGGGGCAATGGGTTTGAAGTGGCAGAGGGGACATTTAAAGTGGCTGTTAGGAGGAAGTTGTTTGCAGTGAGGGTGGTGAGACACTGGCACAGGTTGCCCAGGGAGGTTGTGGAGCACAGAGTCACCCAATGTGACCTTTGATCACGTTGGGTGATCCTTTGCTCCACAACCTCCCTGAATGTGTTCAAGGCCAGGTTGGAGGAGGCCTTGAGTGACCTGTACTAGTGGGAGGTGTCCCTGCCTATGGCAGGGGGTTGGAACTAGATGATCCTTGAGGTCCCTTCCAACCTTACCATTCTATGATTCTAAGTGCAAGCCTCATGAAATGGTTTCCTTGAAAGAGAGATTAGTTCTGCTTGGTGATTAGTTTAGCTTTTCTTTTAGATACAGAATTAGAATAAGGCTTATGTTGAACAGCTTTTCAGTTACTGAAAGGCCTCTCCTCCTTCCCACTGCTCCTCAAAGGACATTTACATGTCCTAGTGATGTAACTGTAGCACCCATCTCTAGGCTACTCTTTGTTTATGCCTCTAACATATACCACCACATGTAGGAGATGTGGCTGGACAAGATAAACTTGAACTGTGGAAAAAAGAAACTGCCTCTTGAAGTCACTGCTTAGCCTTTCACCGTCAATGCCTGTGTGGGTGAGAGGGAGTTGAAAAACCATGTGAAACATGCTCATTAGGGTACAAGCCATGGGCAGCCTCCACAAGCCAGAAGCAACAGCCTGTAGCAAAACATATTTAGTGAAGTGTCCCAAAGCCCCCTGATTTCTATAGGATTAACGTTAAGGCCAGCATGAGGCTTTTGTATGGAGAAAGCCAGGCCCTCAGCAAAGGCAGCATCTGGATTTGATAAATCTCTTACTGGCAAAGTCTCTCAGAAATGAGCAACGTGTTGTAAAGCAGAGGCCTGATCAGCCCATGCTCCCAACTCCTACTTAAACATTCAGAGTCAGGGCTCACTGCTCCAGTTAGGACCAAGCTTACAGAAGTCACCCCTAAATCCCCAGCATTATGAAATGGCTTTTCTTTACCACATTTCTGCTGCATGTAACTATAGGACACTAGGTTAGGCTACAAGATGCAGAAAAGTGTCCATGTGTCCCCAGAACTATAACCCAAGCAAAGCCTCAGTTGAGCTGGAGTTGCATAGTTTACTGGCAGATGACCATAAGAAATTTGCAGTTTTAACAGGGGAAAAAACCAAAAAAACTCAAACACCTCACCAGTGTTTGCTGGAAATCTGAAGTTAAAGAAATGAACATCACCCAAGTTGCACCTAAGCCATTTTAGCAGAACTGAAGTCCATGTGTTGGAACTGAAAACCATCAATCCACCAAATGCTTAGCAAGCACAGGGCTGCATGCTGGGGTGTACTGAGAGCTTGTATCCACTCAAGTGATGAAAGGAGCTGCTTACCTCAGCACACTGCTGCTGTGAACCCAGTCTGAGCAATTTCCATGTAGAGCCAAGCAACTGGACGATGCTGCTTTACAGTCTGGCTGTGCAAGCATGATCTCCCCCCAGCCTGAGCTGTGGGGAACATAGGTTACTTGTGCTCTGGTTTTTTGAGAGGTCTGCAGCCTCTACTGCAGCTGGGTTATGTAACAAGGCAACCTTTCCACAGGTTCAGACCTGTGTGTTTTGGGAAATGAGGGTAGGAGACTTGCTCTGCAGCATTTGTTCTTGTCTAGCTGCTTTCTGAGAGAGTTGTTGTTAAACATTCTGCTTCTGTGGGCTAAAAGGAGCTTGCCAGAATAAGGTCAAGGCAGAAACTAATGGACTGAGAAGTTACAGCAGAGCGACAAGCAAGGGGCAGAGAATCTAATGGTATTAGTGTCTTAAGCCACCGATGCTTTGCAGCTGGGTGCGTTCCTCTGAAAAAGGCTTTCCCTTGGACTTTGAGTCCACTGCAAAAGGAAAGATATTTCTCTGTAACACTGCACTTCAGAGTTCATGTTCCAGAGATCACCACAAACTTGATGTTGTTTTAGGACATGACAGGGAAGCAAGATGCCAACAACTGTTCTCGTATGTGGCCCATCAAACATCTCTACTAAGCCATGGAAAATTGGGATTTGAAATGGTGTTGGAAATTTTCCTCACTTTTAGCAAATGAAGTGCAGCAAAGAGGCTAAAATCCTATCAACTAAGGATTTTCTAGAGAAACAGTACTGGGGCAACTGCTGTAGCTAGCATGGAGATGTTCAGCAGTTACCAGAAGGAACTAAATGGAGATCCATGCTATGAAAATAGGTTAAACCTGAGACATCAGCTCTCCTCATACAGCACAGCTGCCAGACCACCAGAGCAGTAAGCTTGCACCCAATGTGGTTTTGGTATGTACATTATCAGCTCTCCTCACTGAACTGCTAAGGTAGATGTCTCTTACTTTCCAAGGCTTTTTGATCTTTGCCTCAAGAAATTTCAGCAGCAGAAGCAAGAATAAACTGATACACAAAATTTACAATCTGCTTTGTTGTCTGGGGCAGCTCATCTCCCACAGGTGAGGTGGAACTGTTGTAGTGGGTCCAGAGGAGGCCACAAAGATGCTCAGAGGGCTGCAGCAGCTCTGCTGTGAGGACAGGCTGAGAGAGTTGGGGCTCTGCAGCCTGGAGAAGAGAAGGCTTCCAGGAGACCTTAGAGTAACCTTCCAGTATCTGAAGGGGCCTACAGGAAGGCTGGGGAGGGACTATGGACAAGGTCTTGTAATGCCAGGACAAGGGGCAATGGGTTTGAAGTGGCAGAGGGGAGATTGAAAGTGGATGTTAGGAGGAAGTTGGTTGCAGTGAGGGTGGTGAGACACTGGCACAGGTTGCCCAGGGAGGTTGTGGAGCACAGAATCATCCAACGTGATCAAAGACCACATCCTGTGATTCTGTGCTCCACAACCTCCCTGGAGGTGTTCAAGGCCAGGTTGGAGGATGTCTTGAGTGACCTGCACTAGTGGGAGGTGTCCCTGCCTATGGCAGGGGGTTGGAACTAGATGATCCTTGAGGTCCCTTCCAACCTTAGCATTCTATGATATTTACCCAACCTTCAGTGACAAAATGGTGCCAAGTGGGTAGCAGCAAGGTTACACCTTGAGGGAAACCTATTCCAGGTTCATTCCTCAGTCGTTGTCCTGCTGAAGCCAGGACACAGCATTCTCATCAGCCGAGTCCCTCCAGTCTGAACATGGGAACAGCAGTAACTCATAGTGCTCTGTTTGGGCAAAGTCAGCAGAAGCTGTCAAGACCATTTCTGCTCTCCACAGCAGTGCTGCAAAGGTCAAGTCAAAAGACTGTCAACAGGCCAAGGAGAAAGCTCTTACATAGCTCATATATGCTCCCATTAACGCTGTTTTCTCTTCTGTACCCAGCACATTTCTTCACTACCCCTCACATTATCTTGTCAATCTCCTGCTCCCAGCAGCACTTCCTATCTTTCCAAGTGTTTTTGGCACCCAATTCTCTTTTTTCCTGCCACAATCTTTATCTCAATTATGTCATGGCCTTCAAGTTGCAATTCATTTAGAGCACTAAAAAATTGATAGTAGGCTCTGAAAACAGGCTAATAAAAGATGTGAGGTTTCACCCTGTCCCTTCTTCTTGCTGAAAGGCTGTTTGGCAGCAGGGAGAGCCTGTGACACATTCCAGCAGCTGGTTTGAATGGACCATCTGATGTCATGTGAAGTCATGCAAAGGGTTCTCAAGCGTTTCCTGAGGAGCTGGCAGTGTCAATTTACTGCACAGAGCAGTTTGGTTTAGTTTGTAACTCTGAAACAAAAAAAGAGAAGGAGCAAGAGTATTTAGACTTCTTTTCAGATGAAGATTCTACATGTGGGCTTTTAGAAAACACATGAATCACAGAATCAATTAGGCTGGAAAAAAAATTGTAGCATTATCAAGTCCAACCATTACCCCAGCACTCCCAAGTCTGTTGCTACACCATGCCCCTAAGCACATCTATAGTTTTACAAACACCTCAGAGGATGACAACTTAAACCACTTCCCTGGGCAGTCTGTTCCAGGGCTTGACAATCCTCCCAGCAAAGTAATTTTTGCTACTGTCCAACCTAAACCTCCCTCTGCCTGACTTCACTAATTGTTGAGGTTCCTGTTCTTGCAAGAGTAATTGTCTCAAGAGGAGACAATTGTCTTAGCTGTAGAATTCTGCTTCAAGAAATGTAGAACTACTGTGGCAGTGTTGCCACAAGAGTTTCCTTCACAAATTTCTGCAAGGAAGCACATCCCTCTAACAAAGCACTGCATCCTCTGCTGCTTGCCAAGAGCAAGCAGCCTTCCTGGACGGCCTTCTAGGTTAAATTGCCTTTGCCCTCAGTTTTGAAGAGAACTGGGTTCCATGACCCACACTATTGCAGGTGGTCAGCAACTCAGAAGAAATGTGCCCACCAGCCATGCTTTTGGAACTAAGCTACAACTGAGTGTTAGTCCAGCCATACTGCAAGCAAATGTACTTCTCAGGAACAAAGTAAAAGGGAAAATAACCCTCAGGGAAATTCTCAAGCCAGTTTGTCTCCAAGAATAAACCAAAAGCAAGGTTTATTAGCAAGGCCTCCATCAAGAAAGCTTCACCTGCACAGCAGCTGTGTTACAGAACACAGAGCAGCCAGGGGCAGACCCCATCTGGAGTACTGTGTGCAGTTCTGGAGCCCCCAGCACACGAAGGACATGGAAGTGTTGGAGCAGGTCCAGAGGAGGCCATGAAGATGATCAGAGGGCTGCAGCAGCTCTGCTGTGAGGACAGGCTGAGAGAGTTGGGGCTCTGCAGCCTGGAGAAGAGAAGGCTTCCAGGAGAACTCATAGTAGCCTTCCAGTATCTGAAGGGGGCCTACAGGAAGGCTGGGGAGGGACTATTTATAAGATCTTGCAATGCCAGGACAAGGGGCAATGGGTTTGAAGTGGCAGAGGTAAGATTTAGACTGGATGTTAGGAAGAAGTTCTTTACAGTGAGGGTGGTGAGACACTGGCACAGGTTGCCCAGGGAAGTTGTGGCTGCTCCCTCCCTGGAGGTGTTCAAAGCCAGGTTGGAGAAGGCCTTGAGTGACCTGTATTAGTGGGAGGTGTCCCTGCCTATGGCAGGGGGTTGGAACTAGATGATCCTTGAGGTCTCCTTCCAACCTTACCATTCTATGATTCTATGAGTAAGCAGTAAAGGACAGCAGGTGAATTCATCATCCCTGCAGAAGTAGTCCTTTTGCCTGTTCAGGGATGTTGTCACCTTCATTGTGACCCCAAGTCCACAGCCCCACAAAGAGGGTCCAAGGGATCAAAAAGATCTAAGAAAGCATGTCCATTCTAAGTCAATAACCTTAAAAACTGAACTCCCTGTGCAGACCATCGCAGACCTAGAAAGGTGGCAAAGGTTGTATCTTATTTTATCATACCCCAGCACACTGGGCTGTGCAGGAGGAGGGTGCTGGTCTTACCTTAATCTTTCACACAAGCCCCAGACTGTGCTTCACAAGAATTTCTACCCTGCTAGTCACCAATTTAGCTAAAAGCATACAAAAGTGCACCTTTTTTCCAGCTGAGCCCTGATTTAGACAATTCTCATTTTTTATATTCTGAGTGCAAGCAAAAAACTAAAAAGCAGTTGGTCTCTGCTGGCAACAGTCCCACGCTGAAAGCCTCATTTGTAGCAAGGCGAAGACTGAAGTAAACTGTACACTGAACTCCTCACATCTGGGGAAGTGCACTATATACACTAAAGCTAACAGCATCAGGGTTGGCTTGTTTGTTTATTTGCTGGGGGGGTTGGGTGTTTTTTTGGTTGGTTTTTTGTTCCTTTGGTTTTGGTTTGTGCTTTTTTGGTTTGTTTTTTTTTAATGGATGCGTGTAGAAAAATCTCCTGCTCAGTACTGATCATTTTATGATCCTCCCTTTTGCTGATTTCAGTGCTGGGTCAAAGGTTGGCCTGGATGCTCTTTGAAGTCTCTTCCAAGTGGGTGTTTTCTGTGATCCCTTATGATCCTTCAGGACTGCTGAGAAGAAGAAAGTTCCATGTGCCTCATAAAATCATACAACTGCTTAGGTTGGAAAAGACCTTTAAGATCTCCATGTGATGAAAACCAGTGTCTTAACTGCAGACAGTGATCTCAAACTCTTCAAAGCTTCTCTGGCATTACCTTCTGCTGGAAGATTAGGGAAGATATCTCGATAGTTCTTTGGGGGCATATTTATGTATCTTGCTCAGTTATGAGCAGCACAAAGTTTATTGCCATGAACATTGTGAAAAACTGGCTTGTGAAAGGTCAATGCCATTTTGGGGTGTAGGGGAAGGGCTGTGGTTAGTAGGTCGAGAGAGGTTCTCCTCCCCCTCTACTCTGCCCTGATAAGGCTGCATTTGGAATATCTGGAGTTCTGGGCCCCTCAGTTCACAAAGGACCTCAAGGAATTGCTTGAAAGAGTCCAGCACGGAGCCATGAAAATGCTGAAGGGAATAGAACATCTTCCATGCAAAGACAGACTGAGGGAGCTGGGGCTCTTTAGCCTGGAGAAGAGGAGACTGAGGGGTGACCTCATCAATGTTTATGTGAGGGCAAATGCCAAGAGGATGGAGTCAGGCTCTGTTGGGTGTTGCCCAATGACAGGATGAGGGGCAATGGGTGGAAGCTGAGGCATGGGAAGTTCCATGTAAACATGAGGAAGTTTTTTCACTGTGAGGGTGACAGAGCACTGGAACAGGCTGCCTACAGGGGTTGTGGAGTCTCCCTCTCTGGAGGTATTCAAGACCTGCCTGGATGCATTCCTGTGTGATCTGGTCCAGGTGATCCTGCTGTGGCAGGGGGGGTGGAGTAGATGATCTCTCGAGGTCTTTTCCAGCCCCTAAGCTCCTGTGATTCTGTGTGAAATATCTTAAGTAAGGAATCATCCAGCTCTTTGTGGGCCAACTCATGATGGTACAACTAAGGCTGCCTACCACAGCACAGGTCAGGTCCTTCACAGGTTGATGGTGTTGCACTCCCTGCAATACAGTATGCACATAAGAAATACATGTGGTGTTTTAATAAGGGAACAAAGCAATCAATCAGTGCACATTTTAAGCAGGAGGGGGGAAAAAAGGGGAGACCAGACAGACGGCTAAAGGGGAGACCAGACAGACGGCTAAAGGGGAGACCAGACAGACGGCTAAAGGGGAGACCAGACAGACGGCTAAAGGGGAGACCAGACAGACGGCTAAAGGGGAGACCAGACAGACGGCTAAAGGGGAGACCAGACAGACGGCAAAAGAAAAGAAGCTCCTCAGACGTTCATACCGTAACAAAAGTTCTGTGGAAGCTGCATTTTATTTGAAAATCCACCCATTTTTGCTAACATACATTTTAATATTTTAAACAAAAATAGAATCTGCAGAGACAATGCAGCAAGTATGCTTAATTCATGTACAGAATTGCTTTCATCTCGTGGACTCTCCTTCTGAAGGCCCCACTCCACCCAGAAGTTGTGATGTATTTACACAAAGCACCGATCAACAGTGCTGCTTTAATTCTTCCATAACTAAATACCCACTAGACACATGTAAGGAAGCTACTTCCCCTTGTTTTAACAGGTACATGATCAGAAACATGGCACTAGCCAAATGAAAAGGCTTTCCCCCCCAACACACAACACCTCCTTTTAAAGTTTTTTTTTTTTCTTTTTGTTTGGTTTTTTTTTTACAGAAAAGAAGGAAAGTCTAAAGTGAAAGCAATTCCTCACATTCATTTTGGAAAGGCCTTATAATGTCAAATGTAAAAATAATGACATGCCAAGCACAAAGCAGTAAAGTTCCTTCCCAATGCACTAATGCTGAATTAAAAATGTAGTGCTTCTTCTAGTCAGTTAACTGTTCCCTTGCAAAATCCTAGGCACAGAATTGACTATAAGGATTAATGCATTTTACAGCTCTTCCCTAATTCCCATATATACTGAGAATTCATTAGATTCAGACCTTTTAAAATATTTAGTGCTCTGTATGTCAGCTGAAAAGCTTTCTGAATCAGATTCATTCTTTGTGGATAAAAATCAGACATACTGTATACACCCATACTCATTTTCATAAGGAGGTTTGCTTTTTTTTCTTTGATACAATATTAATGTTAAGTTGATAATCATAAATAAATACAAACAATAATACATAAGGAATGTCTACTGCAAACTGAATATATCATTTTAAAAAAAAGTTAATTTCCATTACTGCTGTGCCTACATTTGTGAGGACTGAAGAAAAGGTAACTGCAGAATTAAGAGTTAGGATTTGACCCTCTCCTGCCCAAAGTCTTGTTTGGAGTTACAGTAAAGGACAGATCTCCACTCCAGACAGCACTTGCAAACACCAATCTCAATTCCCACAATAAAGGCTTCTTTTTGCTCATTACCAATTATGAATATTATTAGAAGCTGAAAGTATTGATTTCTTAGTCACTGGGACAAAAAAAAAAAAAATAGAGCTGTCTTAAGTCATGGTAATTCTTGGCTTTGTCTCATCCAGTGACTTTTTCTTACGGAGCTGTCCCAGCTTCCTTCATTGCTCTTCATCATTTCATGGCATCACTTAATGGAAGAGGAGAGGTTGAGAGACTGAAGTTCATTTTCTCCTGGAAGTGGGGGTTCACTGGTGAGCACATCTTTTTGGAAACCTTCCTTTCTCTTCCATTTAATGAAGTTACATAAACTGAACCTGGAAAGATTAAAACGCCTCACGTTAATGTCCAACAGAAGTAGGACTTGGTTAGAAATCTCTTTTCAATTCTTCAGTTGCCTGAGCTACCCCAAGATGTGGAGTTTTGAACAGAAATAAAGGTTTGACAGAAATCAGGGCAGAAAACAATTAAAAGGTCATCAGGATGTCCTTCCTGCTACACCAGCCTCTGGAACATCTCCCTGCATTAAGCTGACTTGTCCAACAATAAGAAAATCCCCAACTCAACCATGCAACGTTGTCACCAGTGGCAGCACAACACACACCAACATCAATATGAAGAGAACTCAAAGTCATTTTTCATGCTCAACTAGAGGAAGTGCACAAAGAAAAGCAGACCCTGAAGCCTACTCTCTTTACATATTCTCCTTCCTTACACTGTATTCTTTTCCAGGTTTTCCCTCATTTTAGTATTTAATCCCTACCTGCCCCTGACCTGACAGAACTCCAGTGCACGTGTACGAGAACTGAGCCCTTGCATGCACAAAACTAGTACCTCCTCCTGCATAAAGTGAACTCCTTGGTGCGGTGCTTGTGCAGACTGCCAGCAGTAGCCAGGGGTTTGCTGCTGACTACAATCCCTAAGCATCTTCCTGCCCAAATGGCAAGCACCAGGCAGTACCAGCTCCTTCTCCCTAACTGCAGCAAGCACAATGGGTGCTGTGGCTTGCAGGTCAGAGGGCAACTATCACATGTCAGTTTCAATGACTTGGGCAGGCCTTTAAACCGCTGCGGTTCGGTACACTCAGTTTCCAAGTCACTCCCACAGTGCTTCCAACTCAACGTGACTTGTTCCTATTTTCTTCATAAACGTTACTGAAACTTCAATTAGAACTTCAATTTTTGTGTATCACAAAAAACAGCATCTCCCCAGAGTAACAGACAATACCTAAGTTGTTCTACAAGAAATCCTGGAGAGAGAGCTCTGCAAAGGGATCCTTTCCTGAGGCTCTGTGAGGACTCTGACTGGAAGGGCTGGATGCTGCAGACAGCTAGTAGGAAAGACGACAGAGAAAGGGAAAGAAAAAGAAAAAAAGGTCTCAGAATGACAGAATATGAAAGCTGAACGTGTAATGAAAGGACAAAGAGGCAAACCTGGCAGAAATCAACTATCAGAACAAGGTGTTTGGTTATGTGGAGAACAGAAAGCCTCGTCAATGGTTGGTGTAATGCAGAAACGAGCTGGACATGACCCTTCAAAAAGGAAAGTTAAGCTGGCGTTTGCCCAGCCAGCAGGGAACTTGGCATCTTCACTGCAGCTTTCTTCAAAAGAAGATAAAAACACTAAGCCTGAGTCCTGTGAAACAGGTTATCACCCTCCCTGCATTGCTGGCAACCCAAGTACTGGCACAGACAAACAGGGCCGGGGTCTGGCCAGAGCATGGCAGCTTTCCAGACACCAAATAACAGCTCTCAGCATCTTTTCCCCTCAGAGTAAGATCTGTATAAAATGAGGCCGGAGAGCAGATAATTGTCAAATTGGGGCCTAAAAGGAGAACAGGATATAGTTTGGGGGTAGAAGATTAAAAATAGATGAGTTTGTCAGCTGCTACCATTTTAGGTGAGAACTGAAGACGGGACCACAAGTCTATACTATCTGTATTAAAAAAAAACCCACACATCCTGTAGCCAGGTACATAAAGCACCACAAGACAAATTAATTCACATAAAGTTCATTATTTACATGGCGCTTCTGCTGCTGGAAGGGACCAACAACCTGCAGGTTGTAACTGAAGGAGTATCTGCTATTTGTTGATTCTTTTTTCTGTTTAGCCCTTTTCCTTTTTCAGTAGTGCCTTCCCAGTTATAAAAGGTGCTTTATTAAGTTCTGTTTGCCTTCCTCCCTCACAGAGCTTGCCTGGTTTTGCAGTTAGAATTAATACAATCAACTTTCTCCATTTCAGGTTCCGTCACTCATAAGTTTACTGATAATTGAGTTAGTCACCATTGCATCCCTGCACTTCATGCCCATGCCACTGCATGCCCATTTTAGTTTGGAAAGCCTGAATGCCTGCTGACCTTGGCATGACAGAGAACATGCTTATGGGAAATGCTGGCAGAAGTGCCTAGAGTGTTAAGTATTGCCATTGCACATTCATAATTTTCAGGTTAATGTCTATCTCAGATACCATGTGGGGAGGAGGAGTTTTTTCAGGATAAATATTCTCTATCTGGGTTGAAATCTTTATCCCCACTCCCCATGGGACACTTGGATCCAGTCCTCATAAACAGATTGTAGAAGAGTCATGAGACAGGATGGGAAGTGCTTGAGAAGCAGTTTCAGGCTGTCAGAAGTTCCCCTTTTAAATTTGGTTCTTCCCTTTGGAAAGCTGTAGCTGACACCCACCCACACTCTCCAGGATTTGAGCCAGACTAATGATAAAGTCCAAGAGTCTGAACTTCAGCACGGCACACCTGCGACATTCTTCCTCTCCATGGTCAAATGGCTGCAAGTCACACATGGAAAGTCCTGTTAAATTGAGTTGGCAAATCTCCAATTGATACCAAGTACAACATAACATCCCAGTTTGAAAGCAGTGTGAAAGCCTGGTAAAGCTCTGCCATTTATGCAACATCAGGAGGTAACCAGAAACAGAGGTGAATTTTTAGGAAGCCTATTCAGATTAAATACTGGGAAAAACACTCAATTTGACAATGCCACTTCCTAGACACCACAGCCAAATTGAGACCAGACACAGTATCTTACAGTAAATAACATATTTTAATCAGATGCCTCCAATTAAAAAAGAGGCCTAAAAAAACCAAACACTAAGTATACTTTAACAGTTGCCTACTTAGCATCTATATAGAATATTGATTATAAATAGATCTGAAAACCTGAACCTACTGCAGCAGTTTCTAAGCAGCAGCATTTGAAACAGCAGTACTGGCCACCACTTTCTCTAGTGCTAATACATCTAGACCTGTGATTTAGCCTCCTTACTGCCCAGCACTTGTGTGAAATGCAACATCCCGTGCTGGATCAGACACAAAGCTTGTCTCACCTCCAACAGCGCTCATCAGCTCTTGCTGCTCCCAAAGACAAAAGCTCCCCAGAGTCACAGCAACACACAGGAGTCCATCTCCAAGTAAGTGCTGGGCTGATTCTCAACTCTACATACTGGTTTCTCATTGAACATGTCTGTCAAGCTTTTATAGCATGGATTTCAGGACTGATGTGCCAAAAGGAGCATCTGTAAAGTCTACTTTCTGGCTTAAGCCTGTACTGAACTCCAGACCCTGTTCATCCAGTTTCAGAAAAAAAAACCCAAACAAAACACCACCCCACAAAAAAACCCTAAGCAAACCAAGAAAAAAGCCCAACAAAGCCCAACCAGAACCACAACAAAATCCTACCCAACCCCACCGAACCAACTGGCCTATTTACACATGTACTTATCACCACCAGGCAATCACTCCAACCACCCTCTCTGTCCAGTTCAGTGATGTTAGTGACTGCAGGGTTACAATTCATACAGATGTGAGCAGCAGGCCATCTAATTTCTTCTTTGTTTTCTTCTTTAATCTTAAATTTTTCACTACTCAGCTGCTTCCCCCCCTGAGGTTACCCTGTTTTGGGGGTAATCAGAGCAGCATGCATAACACTTAAACCCATACCAGTGATTTGTCAGTACTGTATCATTTCATGTTAGCCAAGATCATAGAACCAACCATAGACTAGTTTGGGTCAGAAGGGACCTTAAAGATCATCTATTTCCAATGCCCTCTGCAATAGACAGGGACACCTTCCCTAGACCAGATTAACTCAAAGCCTCATCCAACCTGGCCTTGAAACACTTGCAGGGAGAGGGCATCCAGAACCTTCCTGACAGCCTGTTCCAGTGTTTCACCAACCTCACTGCAAAGAATTTCTTTCTAATATCCAGTCTAAATCGATTCTCTTCCAGCCCAGCTTAATTAAGATAATGTTTCTTTCAAAATTATGACTATCATCTTCCCCATGATTTTCAAAGCAACTCTTCTAGAGTTAGTCTCAATTGTTTCAAATTCTTTTGCCCTTAAACCCACTCAAGCTACTCTTGGTTTTGATAGCAACAATTAGAAATCAAGTTGCACACCTGTAAACAAAACACTTTAAATAGAAACACAATAGGTAAGTCTGGAGGTAGGAAAAGTACTAAGACTAACCTTTAAAAGAGTATCACATCAGAAACACCAGTTCAAATTACAGAGAACCTGGACAACACTGGGATGCCTATTCTGTTTCACCAGTCTGCACACAAAGCAGGAAGAATTCCCAACATGCTACAATTTGACAATATAATTTTCTGGCAACAACTTAATATCTGCCATTATGCTTTTAAGTGCATTCGATTTTCTTTATTCTAGACAGCAATTAAAAAACCTATCCACAGACTAGAGGTAAGCGATATAATCTGGTGCTTTAAACAAATATTAAAACCTATTTGCTTTTAGTCACCAGG
This sequence comes from Ramphastos sulfuratus, assembly GCA_013399055.1. Taxonomy (NCBI): domain Eukaryota; kingdom Metazoa; phylum Chordata; class Aves; order Piciformes; family Ramphastidae; genus Ramphastos; species Ramphastos sulfuratus. The sequence goes on along the minus strand of WBNM01013007.1, from coordinate 124,070 downwards.
ATACCATGGACAAAACCTGTATTAGAATCCTGGCATTTGGAGTAATCCATGTGGGCTGTGTGCCTTCCAGACAACCATTCCTGAGTGAATTACCCTAGGTGATCCTGCAGAGAGGTTGGACTCAATGATCTCTGGAGATCCCTTCCGACCTCTAAAGTTCTGTGATTCTGTAATTCTTTAAGCTTTGTTTGTACTCCAAGAACATACATTTTTTTATGTCTTTATTTTCTGATTTCTACAACAGCATGAGTGTGCACTAAACACAGACAAACATGCTCTCAGAACCTCCTCAGGACTAAGCATTAAGTAAATTCAGTGTAACAATACTGTAGTTCCCTTCCNAGGAGGTTGGAACTAGATGATCTTTGAGGTCCCTTCCAACCTTACCATTCTATGAAAACACTTTCTCTGCAGATAGGGGGGAGCAGCTCTCACAAGCAGCCTTTGTTTCAGTTTGGTTGCTTTACTGGGGTCAGACTTCTGAAAACTCAACACCTGCAAGCAACACAGACTTTGTGTCTCAGGGAAAAGCCTTCCAATGATGCAAATGATCCTTAATGATCCCTAATGATCCAAAAGGTGTGCTTTCTACCACATCAGTTCTCACAGGACCCCCACGTGTTGTCAGATAAGCACAGAAAAAAAATATAGTTCTGCACACCTCACTAGTGACTAATTCTTCCTTTTCCTGTTATGACAGCCAGTTGGGATTCAACCCAGACCAAGCCCTGCAATGTTCAATGAAGCAGAAAGGCTCAGTCAGCTGTTCAGACCTACCTACCTGGCAGGCAGGTAAATTATGCAGGCAGATTTCTCCCCTCCCCCCCACCCTGGGGACATTTACAAATGGAAATAGCAGACAACAACTCTTATTCCTGAGGATTCTTTCACTTTTCCCTCTATTTAAGAGCTGTCATAAACATATTTTTCCCCTTGAATTACTATAAAGCCCATGTGAAGGATACCGAATCACTTGTCTGATGTGCCTGTGCAAAGCATCTCTCAGAAGTCCAAGAAAAAGTCAACAGAAAACTGCATTTCTAGCTAAAGTAATCTAGCAGCCTTTAAAGAAAGCCTTTAAAAGTAATAGTAAAAGAAAAAAAATATCTGTCCACAAGGTTGTGTTTTAAGGAAGACAACAGACATGCTGTATGCTCACTGTCAGTCCTGTTAAAGGATCAGGAGTCAGGCACTGGAAAAAGTTAGAGGTTCTTTCCCCTGCCAATCTGCTGCTGAGTTGTTCTCCCTCCACACATACAAAGTGAAGTCACACATGCATGCTTTTCAGCAGTCACCTGCAGAAACACAGCTCTTCATAGTAAGAGCAACATCAGTCCTGACATACTGGATTTTTCTATGAAGTCATGATGTTCTGTGTGAACTCTGACAAAAACACTTGACTGCTAAGTAAAGGATACATAACACTGGAGTTCCCATCTGCCAGCTAAATTGGGCTCTGCCACCAGACACAGTTCAAACAAAGTCTTAATGACCTCAATATATTCTGAAAATAGCATGAAGGTGTTCAAGGTTCTCCATCCTCCCTCACCTCTACTTAGTTTTCCTACTGCAACCAAAAAAAAAAAAAAAATCTTCAGATGTCTATAGGCTGAAAAAGTTAATTCAGTGACAATTTTGCAGAACAAACAATAAAAAGGTATTAATCGAGTCAGTTCTCAATGCTCAGTGTAACCCTTCAACACACTTGCATTCCTGTATGCTAGGTGATGAATTGACACCCAACAGGAGAAGCAGAAGAGCAGGCAATTTACAGAATGCTCCCTGTAACATCACACCTTTATCTAACAGGGAAAGGTCAGACAGGTTGGAACAGCTATTACCTTCACTATGCTGCAAATCACGTCCTCTGCAAAGCGTGGAGGAATGCAGACACAATAAGGGTTCAAACTAGATGCATGCAATGCTTCCAACAGGGCAGTCAGTTCTAACAGCCAGGTGCTGGGTTGAAGTTCCACCAGGTTTTGTTACAATGTTCTTTTCCAACCCANCAACCTTACCATTCTATGATTCTATGATCTATAGTATTAATTAATTTAGAAGGCTACATACAACCTGTTTGTCCTCTGCAAAATCACAGAGTGGTTTAGGTTGGAAGGAATCTCTGAAGGTCAGCTAGCCCAACCCCACTGCAGTGAACAGGGAACATCTTTAGATCTGGTTGCTTACAGCCCTGTCCAACCTGACACTGAATGCTTCCAGGGCATCTACCACCTCTCTGAGAATCCTGTTCCAGTCTTTCACCAGTCTCACAGTAAAAATGTCTTGTTTCTATCTACTTTAAATTGATCCTCGTTTAGTTTAAAACTATCATTCCTTGTTGTGTCACAACAGGTCCTGCTGAAAAAAAAAAAAAAAAACCACTGTCCCCATCTTTCTTCTAGGCCCCCTTTAAGTTCTGAAAGGTGACAGTGAGGTCTCCCCAGACCTTATCTTCTTCAGGCTGAACAACCTCAGCTCTCTCACACTGTCTTCACAGCAAAGGTACTCCAGCCCTCTGATCATTTTTGTAGTCCTTCTCTAGACCTGCTCCAACATATCCCATTCCTCTTACATTAAGGATCTCAGAGCTGGGCACACTACTCCAGGTGGGGTCTCACCAGAGCAGAGGAGCAGGAATCACCTCCCTTGACCTGCTGGTCACTCTTTCTAGGGCACTGCAGAGGTATTCTGGGCTGCAAGAGCTATCACTTATGCTGTCATATAAACACACAGCTTACACTTAGAAGTTTACAACTACAGTCAGACTCTGTTACTTGATAAATTAATACTTTTAAGCATAACAGGTCAAAAAACCGTGCGCATGTACTTAGCAGAAAGCTATAATGGTGCAATCTCACAAAGCCACACTTAGAGGAAAAGCAGCAGAGAACACGAACCTCAAAGAAGAATCTTGTCTTCATCAAACAGAACTGACATTAACTATTCCTGTCCTTTCAGTACAGACACATTGCAAGAGAAACAAAGCCTTCAAAGTGCTATCCTCTTTGCTTCCCTGAAACAAACTTAATGCTGCCAATACTAGAAGCTACAAAAAGTAGGTCTTACATGAACCACTGGGTTTGTGCAACACGTTTGCCCAATGCAAGAAAATACCCAAATACTCTTGAAGAAACTGACCCACCTGTAACTGGTCCCCAGTACTAAGGATTTTCAATGTACCCACCTGTGCTCCTGGTACAGGACCAAAAGGATTTTGTGGTCTCATAACTGGTTGACTGTATATTAAAGTTGGCTGTGTCATTACTGGTATTCCTCCCATCTGTGATGGCTGAAAAAATCCAGACAACATTAAATCACACATAGCACTAACACATGACAAGTATTTAAGAAGAGAAAGGATAATGGCAAACGGGTGAAAACTCTCCATCATAACTGATAGAGGCAGCTCTAGAAATTGTTCCCAAAATATTCTGCCAATAAAGTTTAAGAGAAAGGGACATTGGAGCCTTCTCAAGGAATACTCTCAATAATCACAGAATGGTAAGGTTGGAAGGGACCTCAAGGATCATCCAGTTCCAACCCCCTGCCATAGGCAGGGACACCTCCCACTAGTACAGGTCACTCAAGGCCTCCTCCAACCTGGCCTTGAACACCTCCAGGGAGGGAGCAGCCACAACCTCCCTGGGCAACCTGTGCCAGTGTCTCACCACCCTCACTGCAAACAACTTCCTCCTAACATCCAGTCTAAATCTCCCCTCTGCCAGTTTGAACCCATTGCCCCTTGTCCTGGCATTACAAGACCTTGTCAATAGTCCCTCCCCAGCCTTCCTGTAGGCTCCTTCAGATACTGGAAGGCTACTCTAAGGTCTCCTGGAAGCCTTCTCTTCTGCAGGCTTCAGAGCCCCAACTCTCTCAGCCTGTCCTCACAGCAGAACTGCTGCAGCCCTCTCAGCATCTTGGTGGCCTCCTCTGGACCCACTCCAACACTTCCATGTCCTTCCTGTGCTGGGGGCTTCCAGTATCTGAAGGAGGCCTACAGGAAGGCTGGGGAGGGACTATGACAGGACAAGGGGCAATGGGTTTAAACTGGCAGAGGGGAGATTTAGACTGGATGTCAGGAGGAAATTCTTTGCAGTGAGGGTGGTGAGGCACTGGCACAGGTTGCCCAGGGAGGTTGTGGCTGCTCCCTCCCTGGAGGTGTTCAAGGCCAGGTTGGACGAGGCCTTGAGTTACCTGTGCTAGTGGGAGGTGTCCCTGCCTGTGGCAGGGGGTTGGAACTGGATGATCCTTGAGGTCCCTTCCAACATTACCATTCTATGACTTTACACAGGACTTCATGAGTGGGTACTGGGAGCCATGATAACTCTCTCAAAAGCCCCTCAAGAACACAGTTGTCAGGTTCTGCAGTTCACTTACTAATTGTATACAAGTTATAGATCATTAATGTAATCTGACTGTGATGGGACATTTGTTACACTTGTCAGAGCCATTTAATAGATTCCTTGTTCTCTCCCTTTTTGTTCACTACATCAAAACCACAAGTTAATGAACATAATTTCAGAAATATTTCAAAATTTAATGTAAGAACAAAAATGTTAACAACTTCTCAGAGCAACATGCAGGAAGATCAAGTTTGTTTCAGAAGCTTTCTCAAAACTGGTGTTCAATTCTCAGCCAACGTCACAACGTGCCACAGTGCCACAAACTTGGCAGTTGTTTTGCACTGATTATCACAGGTACCTTTTGCTCAATTTAGGAGCAAATATTTAAGAAACTTTTCAGTCCACTGATAAAACATTCCTTTTGTGAAGGTAGCTATGCTCACACAATACACTTATTTCTATGATACACCTATTTCTACACCAATGAAGTCCATTAATAATAGACACTGTCTTAATTTGTTAAGTTTAATAAAAACTGAGGTAAGAAAGGGCAGACAATTTCAGACAAAAGCCACTTAGTTCAGAATAAGCCAACTGGAGCTGAAATTCAACCATCAGTAAAACGCTTCAGAAAACAGGACTGTTACCAAGCTACAGGCAAGATGCAGAGCATCTGACTTGTGAGCTGCAGGAGTTCCACTCACCATTCCATAGCCCATCATTCCTGTTGGCGTTGTGGCAGGATATGCCATGACAGGTGGTGCCTGGTGTGAAAAACAGTGGTGAACTTAACAGGAGAAGAGATCAGCTGCATAATGGTCAGACAATGTCTTCTAAGCTTAGGTCAAGTGCAGCACTCAGCTTATTATGCACATAAACAGCATTTGCAGTCTCATGTGTTTCCTAATTATTGCAGATGGAATGCAACACCTAAGTTAATCTTGGCAAATTTGCAGTTGTGTTTTGATTTTAAGCTCTTAGGATCCTGGCTGGCTACACTAAACTGCAAGCTGCCAATCTCAGCATTCTGTTTAAAGAACACACTCTGAGACAGAAGTTTGAGAGGAAATATTCAAGAAGCAGAAGCTTTTTTTTTTTTTTTTTTAAAATTACATGAAGCATAAACTTCTCTTTCAATATCAGAAGTAATGATGCTCAAGGAGTCTCAAAAGGGAATTTTACACAATCAAAAAGCAAATGACCATTACTTCTGCTGACATCACAGGACTTCTCATGTCTTTACCCAGGATGTGCACACTATGGGGATTTTCCTAACATGCTTCAGTACAAATTCAACTCTAACACAAATATCTAACCTGCATTCCCACTCACTCACCCACTTAGTATAGTGGGTTTGAACAGGTTATAAGTCCTGTTAGTACTTCACAGCTCTGCTTATATTATCTTTAATCTAAGTTAGCTTTCCTGAAGTTACAGTAAGATTGTTGTGAACCAATAAAACCTGGGGTGAAACTACATTTGGTGAACAGTTTGGCAACATACACAGAGAAAACCAGCTGATAACTCTTAGAAAGAAAAGTATATTAAAGACAGCTCTTTATATCCTAACCATATTATTTGTTATACAGTTCCATTATCCACTTTTAGGATTAAGTCATAGAAGGATAAAAACTTTTTTCCCAGACTGGAAATTGGTGCTTACAAATATTCATATAAATTGTTGTCTATCTACTCCACCTCCTGTTAGTCAGTCTTTCCTTTAAGGAAAAAAAAAAAGTCTAATTTTCATGTTATTGCTGTGGGCATTAAAATTCATGACAAGACAATGATCGCACAGATCTCAACATACAGATTATTGATAGAGGAAAGAGGGAAGTGACAAAATATTTATTGTTGGATTAAAGCAAATCAATTGTAACATTAATAGGATATCAGCAAAGCTGCTTCTGCATTAATTTCTAAGGTACCAGCTGCCTTTTTGTAAGTAGTAGCCAGTGTCACTGGCATTTCAGTTGCCATCAGAACAGATTTCTCTGAATATCTAGACTATGTTCTACTCATATTTCACACAACTGGCAAAGCTATCCTGAAAGTGACTTTATTTTCCTTGTGTATTCACACCTACACATATAAATATGCTGACTACATTTATTGTTGAGTGCTCAAGTATGGACCTAGCAACCTTTAGAATTACCCTGCAATAAAAAAAAACAGAATACAGGGAAAGACCAATATCACTGTTGATACAAGGGAAAAAAAAACCTTTGAAATGAAAGGCTGCATTCCTCAGACAGCAAGCACAGGTTGTTGCTTGCTCTTTGTAAACTGTCAGCATGGATTGTCTCTATTTATATGAGCATTAATGACATATTGGTCTCTCCCCACTAAGGAAAAAAAATTAGAAACAAGTAATAGAGATCTACCATAAATGTGAATAAAGTGCCAAGTGTCACAGAAGCCCATGAGGTTTCATGCAGTTATTCAAACACAAACATTTTTATCTTCATTCAGAATTCACCAAGTGCACTGAAGGCAGCACAGACACGCACCCCAGCTCTCTGGCAGCAAATGGTAGAGTTTAAAGCAAGGAAAAAATAATCTTGGTATTTTCCATGCCATCATTCGAGTCAAGAGCCTGCAGACCACCTATGAAGTTCGTGTATGCTAAGGAAAGCTCAGTTTTTGGCACATCAAAGATTTTAAAAATGAGAAATGTGTAAATAGCAAGAAGGTTATGAAGTTCTGCAAGAGCAGTGGTTAATATCAGCATGCCAGTTGATTGCAAAAAGGCTGCGGGTTGTTTCACTTACGTATTGTGGAAAATGCATGCCATTCTGTATTTCCCAGGGAGAACAATTACATAATGCAATAACACTGGATTAGAAGCAGATACTTACACAATGGAATATATACACAGATAGCATTTTAGTTCACAAAAAACATTAAAATGTTTACCCCAACACATTCTTGTAATTCAAGTCATTCACTGAGACAACAGACACCTGCGATACTGGCATCGTTACTGAGTTTGCATTTGTTTTGCTTGGTCCATTTATTTGGTATATGCCTTTTTTCCAAGGATGAGAAAGCCATAGTTTCAAAAGCATATTTATTCAGCAAGCAGCAGCAACTCCGCAATAAATAGACCAGTAAAGGAAGACAAACTCTTTTCCCCCCCGCCTCAATCATTTCTTTAGACATTTGTTTTATGTTAATAGAACAGTTTCACAGGAAGTGTCTCAACAGTGCAGTAATAAAAGCTGTTAGATGTAATGACTTATCACAAGAACATGTGTATATACAAGACATGAGTTATTAAATTCAAGCACAAGTCAACCACCAGTCATTAAAGCAGGTGAGTAGTTACAGCTCCTTCAACATATACACACCCTCTAATAATGTTCACAAACATCTCTCCCTACATATAGTGAGTTGGTAAGGGACACCCAGTAGGGGAGAGGTAGTGGATCCAGAGAGACAAGCTTTTTCTTTCCAAATCCATGACACTTATTCAACACTGTGGATTCAACCTCCTCACTCAGTTGCAGAGTCAGATGCAATAAATCCTTGGGGGTGGTTTGGTATCTAGTGTGTCTGTGTACAGTTTCTCCAGGTACTGGTAAAAGACTGTGTAGGATTGATGAGCAAAACTCTTACCATTGTGAACATTACTCATGTAAACTTTGTTGTGCTTTGGAGGGTTTTTTCAGGATAGAGGTTTGTTGTTGTTGGGAGGAGTTATGTTTTGGGTTTGTTTGTTTTTGTTTGGTGGTTGTTGTTTTTGTGGAGGGGGAGTGGCAGCACACAAGAGCCTCACTATACATGCTACCCCAAAACCCTTGCCAATTCCACCTGCTACCACAGACACTACAAAGTTGATCGCTACAACTGACTGACATGCTAAAAACAATTGCACACACTGGAGCAGGAAAGTACATTAAGAAAGCTAAAGCTCACACTACTGCACAGACATCTCTGTGGGTGTCAAGAGGTTTAATTTTTCATCCCCTTCTCATCCTCAGAGCAGGCTGAGCTGTAATGTTACACACAGCTGACAAATCAGTGTGCCTGAAGAACTTTTCACGCTTCTATTTTTCTAGACTGCAAAGTGGACCCTGAAATACCACCACTGGAAATCAGTTTTACTTCAGCTGAGGGAAACACAGGCTGCTAATTTGCTATAAGAGAGGCTGGTCAAAAACTACTGAAGTTAGTAAGCTAAACTAGTTACTAGAACACATAAACAATTTATTCGATAGTTTCAGTAAACTATTTACTAGAACCACACAGCTAAAAAAAAAACAAATCCAAGCAGTACACATCTCAAACTGACCACTTCAACAACCTTACTACCCCTTTCACTACTAGGTGACCAGCCTGGATGAGCAAGCAGCTCCTGAAGGAATTAGGGGAAAAAAAGAGGGCCTATCGCCTTTGGAAGGAGGGGAAGGCTTCTCCTGACATGTTTAAGGATGTTGCTAGATTATGTAGGAGAAAAATGAGAGAGGCAAAGGCCCAGTTAGAACTCCAGCTGGCCACCTCTGTGAAAGATAATAAAAAGCATTTTTACAAATTTATCAATGCTAAAAAGAAGGGCAAGAAGAGCCTCCACTCCTTATTGGACCTGGATGGGAACACCGTAACTGAAGATGAGGAAAAGGCTGAGGTCCTGAATACCTTCTTTGCCTCAATTTTCAACAGTGAGGAGGGAGGAGTTCAGGACAAGTGGCCTCTTGAGCTGGGTGATGGGGTCAGGGAGCAGTGTGTTGCCCTGGAAGTCCATGAGGAATTAGTTCGGGACCTGCTGAG
>WBNM01013007.1:36502-114392 GCA_013399055.1 Ramphastos sulfuratus | reverse complement strand
GAGCACAAGCCCTATGAGGAGAGGCTGAGGGAGCTGGGATTGTTTAGCCTGGAGAAGAGGAGGCTCAGGGCAGAACTTATTGCTGTCTACAACTGCCTGAAGGGTGGTTGTGGCCAGCAGGAGGTTGCTTTCTTCTCTCAGGCAACCAGCACCAGAACAAGAGGACACAGTCTCAAGCTGTGCCAGGGGAAGTTTAGGCTGGAGGTGAGGAGAAAGTTCTTCACTGAGAGAGTCATTCCCCACTGGAATGGGCTGCCCAGGGAGGTGGTGGAGTCACCGTCCCTGGAGGTGTTCAAGGCACGTTTGGACGTGGCACTTGGTGCCATGGTCTAGTCTTGAGGTCTGTGGTAATGGGTTGGACTTGATGATCTTTGAGGTCTCTTCCAACCTTGCTATACTGTGATACTGATACTGTGAACTATGGCTCACCTCCAGGCTTCTCAGTCACACATCACCCCATGTACCTAAGTTGCAGGTAACTCACTACTTTCAAGTATTTGCTTACCAATGTTGGAGCATTCCATGCAGTTGTAGGTGCAATCTTGGGTTGCCAATTGGAACCTCCTGTCAGTTTCTTTTCACCTGGCTGAGTCCAGTTTACATCACTTCAAATAAATATTTTAAAGATTTGTTAGAAAACATTGGATTTTCTTACAAAATTCCAACAGGTAAATACAGTTTCCTCTTAGAAATATCTTCTTTTATTAGTTAAGAAACGCATTTAGCAAACAAGTTGATCAAAGAGCAAAACTAGAGGTGGGTAGATTCAGATAGGATGTTAGGAAGAAGTTCTTCACCACAAGGACAGTGAGACACTGCAACAGGCTGCACAGGGAGGTGGTGGAAGTCCCATCCCTGGAATTTTTTAAGGCCAGGCTGGATGGGGCTCTGAGCAACCTGATCTAGTGTGAGGTGTCCCTGCCCATGGAAAGGGAGTTGGAGCTAGGTAATCCTTGAGGTGCCTTCCAGCCCTGACAATTCTGTGATTCTATGATCTCAGGACAGCTTGTTTTAGTGAGGAAGAAGGTAAGATGCTCAACATGAGCCACCTCAGCTTTACCTAATCTCAGGTGAATTCCCAAGTATAGGTAAATGAGTTCAGCTGACTTTCCTTGACTTAGGACAGTTTTCAGCTGCTCCTGACCACTGATTTCTGAATGATTTCAGAGTTAGCACAAATGGTCTCAAAAAGCTTAAAACTTGCTAATTATTCTCAGTTTTTCTGCTGGAGCAGATGTTCCCTGTTCTAGAACATGACCTGCTTCAACATTCACTTGTCTAAAGGTCACCTACAAGTCAGAGGCTGTAGCTTCACAATCATTAATACATCTCAGACTCACGACACATCTTTGTCAGTGCCATGGACAGAGGAATCAGTGCAGCCTCAGCAAGTGTGCAGATGGCACCAAGCTGTGTGGCACAGTCAACTTGCTAGAGGCCAGGGATCCATCCAGAGGGACCTGGACAGGCTGCAGAGGTGTGCCCAGGCCAACCTCATGAAATTCAACAAGGCCAAGTGTAAGGTCCTGCACCTGGGNGTGTTCAAGGCCAGGTTGGATGAGGCCTTGAGTGACCTGTGCTAGTGGGAGGTGTCCCTGCCTATGGCAGGGGGTTGGAACTAGATCATCTTTGAGGTCCCTTCCAACCTTACCATTCTATGATTCTATGACACTGAGTCTGTCAGGCACGACAATGCACACCCTCAGATCACAGAGAGCATTTAGGAGGCGTGCTGAGATTTCACCAAAATGTTTTTGTCACTGTGGGTACTTATTCCCAAAATACATACACACAGCGCCTGAGATGAATCAGACAGGAGGACATCTTGCCTGCTGTTACTGCTGTTGCTACCACTCAGTCTGCTGTCACCTTCCAACAGTTCTCAACAATTCATTATAGCTTATAGGACAAACAAGTACGTTCCCAAAAGTGCTCTGAGGGTTAACATGTTGCCACACCTAGGTTTGAACCTGTACTTCCATCAAAATTTACTGTCAAGAAAATCCAAATGCTCAACTTTTGATGCAGCATACTCACTTTTTAGTGGTTCCGTTGCCAATGCCCAGATCTGTCACAAAGTAGAAAAAGATAGTGTTGAAATTCTGTTGGTTTAAAAGAATTAAATCAAGCATTTATGTTTGTGGTTCAATACTTACTCCCTACGAGATTGGCTAAAGATGAATCCAGATCATCTGACACTAATTTGTTAGGTGGAACTTTGGCAACTGGAAGACTCTGGTTTTGAGAGGCCACTGTTGGTTTTAGGAGACCACCTAGTTCATCAAAGCCTTAGAATGATAAACAAAAGTAATTTGAATCACAGGCCTCCCACAGATGTCATGACATTCACTATTATTTAATAGACAGCAAGCTCAACACAAGGGCTGAAGTACAAAATCTAAGTGATACTATGCTGCTGAAGGATAAAACAGTTCTGACAGAGGCTATTTACTACAGAGACTGCACTTTAGTTGAACCTTTGTGACATCAGTTTTACAGGGAATATATTTTGATTGCAGTTGTGAATCAAACAAAACAAAGAATAAGCACATATGCTTTTGCTTTTAGTGAGTTTGCCCCAAAAGAATCCAATGTCAAAAGATTAGGAAGTTTGTACTTTTCAGAAGCTCAGACAGAAAAGTGCTAACTATGACTACTATCCAAATTAACTGTGGATGCTTTGACAATTTTCAAATCAATCTCATCATCAAAAAAAAGTAACGTACAGGCAAAGAAGTGCCAAAAATGTGTTGCACAAATATCTAAAATGAAAATGCAACTTTACCTCTTCCAACTACACTCTACAAATAAGGACTTAATTTCAGCTGACAGCATGGAAAAGGAAAGGCTGTTCAATTCCAAGCATGGAATTTTAATGTGCAAAATATTTAAATGAAGGAAATTAGAGTAAACATTTCAGCAGGGTGCACACAGAAACAATGTGGAAGGAAAAAAGAACTGGATGAGGAATGCTGCTACTGACCTTCTGAAGTCAGTTTTTCTTCAGCTGGAATGCTGTCACAGCAGTGTGAGTAAATACAGATTAAGAGATATACACCTCAAGAATAAAAAACAGTTAAAGGACATACATCATCTATTTTAGTAAGTGTCTTACCACCAGAATCTAGGACAACATTAGAAGATTTGTTTCCAAACACAGACTCGAAGTCAACATTAAGGCCAGTTGATGGCTGTGGTTGAGCCACAGGAGATGGAGTGAACCCTGTGGGGGAAAAAGAAAGAACTGGAATGTTTTTATACAGCAATTCCCATGAATCCACCCTCTTTAAGCAAGACAAATCAAATAAATATGTAGCTTATTTACATACTGCAGAAAGACAGGGAATACACCAAAGGTCTAGATTATACTCTGACACCAAGTAAGCAAGTAAGAGAAAGAGATGGAAGCCAAAGTTCATTTAGATGACTCCTCCAAAGAAAGGTTTTGTCTCAAAAGCTGAACTGATAGGCCATAGACGATATTCTTCCTTCCCCCAGCTGCTAAGTCTGTGGACTAACTACTCACATCTTTATTTTTTTACCAAACAGTAAAATTGAGGAAAAAAAATCACCATGCTTCTCCAGGAAAAGAGGCTGGCTGGACACAATCTGTTTCAAGATCATCTGTCTGACGCCTCGAGTGACCTGTACTAGTGGGAAGTGTCCCTGACTATGGCAGGGGGTTGGAACTAGATGAGCTTTGAGGTCCCTTCCAACCATACCATTCTATGATTCTATGCCTTGAAGATTGTTCTCACCATGCTTTACATTTGATTGAGCAGTTCTCAGATACAACTGGAGTAAGATCCAAACCATCCCAATGTGCCTAGCTAGTAATCCCTTGGATTAGACACTCCTCATAGTAATGATTATTATAGCACTTATTTATGGACACATACTTTGCAGGTTGACCATGTTTTGCAGTAAGTTTCTACTAATTAAGTCAAGAAACAGGGAGTTAAGCCAAGTTTCATCTCCTATTCCTATCTGAACTCAGTCCATTCGTCTCCTATGTATCTCTAAAGGATTGTTCTCCAAATATACTTTAAATACTGTGAAACTTAATTGCAGCACCAAGCATTGCATATGCTGGGGAGGGACTATTGACAAGGTCTTGTAATGACAGGACAAGGGGCAATGGGTTTGAAGTGGCAGAGGGGAGATTTAGACTGGATGTTAGGAGGAAGTTGTTTGCAGTGAGGGTGGTGAGACACTGGCACAGGTTGCCCAGGGAGGTTGTGGCTGCTCCCTCCCTGGAGGTGTTCAAGGCCAGGTGGGAGGAGGCCTTGAGTGACCTGTACTAGTGGGAGGTGTCCCTGCCTATGGCAGGGGGTTGGAACTAGATGATCCTTGAGGTCCCTTCCAACCTTACCATTCTATGACTCTATGATTCTATGTTCAGCAATATAGAAGTGAATATTGCTATGCTTCTAAAGTTGCATTTTTAAATGTTATAAATGATCACACACAAGCGTGCATCTACATCACCTTGATATTCTGGCAATCACAGCTAATTATTGCTTTCTATGAATAGCACCAAAACCATGCAATGCCATCTTGAAAACTAGTTCTTCTGGGTTCTAACAGAAACTTTAATGATACAAAGGAAAAGAGAAAATTATCACCAGTCCTTCGGCAGCAGGACATCACAATGAGCTGATATAACTGACAAAGAATACTTCTTGGATTTTATTTAGCTTACTATGACAGCACCTCACTTCTATCCTACTGTTTTCCTGAAATAAGTCACATATAAATTAATATTTAAAAACTACAGGATGTTCTCCTTGAACAACAAATACCTGTGAATTTTGATTACCTGCTCCTTCCTATTTGTCTTAAAGGAACATGTAACTCATAGCTCAAAATCGCTCATCTCTAAGAATTTAAAAAATGTACTTTTCAGTCAAAAGAAATCAAAGAAAATAGCATACAGCAAAACATGGGAAGCAGCAATGTAGGAAAAGCCAGGGAGTAAATAAACAGCAAACCAAAATGAGTATCTTTATGACAAGTATACTGTCAAGTTGTGACAAACCATTTCAGACACTCTGAACTATGGATAGGAATTCCTTTGATGGGATGTCCTGCAACTCTTAAAACTGTGCCTGTGCTAATAGAAAACTTACGATAGCTCATGTTTTTCTTCAGAAAATAGCCTTAACTGAAACAAGTGGAGTTTTCTGCTCTCACCTTTTCAGAAGATTCAAGCTGTATGAAGCTAACAAGATGGGACAAGTCTGAAGACAATAGGGCTCCTTTAAGTTAGCCTCTAAAAAAGATTAAATCCTACCCCTGGTATCAACCACTGGCCCAGGGCATTTTGTCTAACATGGATGTTTTGAAAAGTCAGTACTTTTAATGGAGTTCCTTTAGGGAATAAACAAAAAAGACTTGACAGAAACTAATCATCCCCCTTTTTGGATGGAACAAAGGAACAGAGTCATACATAGTATTGAACCTTTAGTTAAACTACTCTGATTTCTGTTCAAAGACACCAAACCAAAATGCTTTTAAGAAATAACTCTTCCACAAAACATTACTGAAGATATTCTGAAAACCTGCACACTAACAATGTTACCACTCCCTGTTCAATCTGGTTTAGACAGTTTATCACCTGTCACAGTCCAGAGCCTGTCGAGCAACTGTTATGATGGTATTCCAGAGCCAGCATCAGTACTGCCTTACTACACAGACATTACACAGCTGCACAAAAAATTGCCTAGTTATTTAATGTAGCAGATATCTGTCTCATGTGCCATTGCAAAGCTTTGTACTAGTTTAGTGCACTGTTTAAGAGTAACATAAATGCCATAAGCAGTAACAACAACCCAATGCCTTTATCTTAGAAGCGATGAGGCAGAGTTTAGATGAGAAGATACTTATAACATGCAAGTCTTGTGTGGTATGTAGTGACATATAAACTAAAAAAGATCCTGAAATGGAGAGATACTCATTTCATGGTTAGATTAAATAAGCCTTAGTTTAGCACAAACTGAAAGAACAGGTACCAGTTGTGACAGCATATCTAGCACAAGCACGTGAATAGAAGTTGGAGCTGTTGCAACATCACACTTCTGTAGCCAACAGCATACCTACTAGTTCTAGACACACAACACATTCATATTTCTGTGTCTGTGGTAAGGCTGTACCCCATTACCTACCTCCAAATAGACCAGCTACAGAAGAAGGCTCATTGCGGAAATGAGAAGCGTTAGGGTAAGCTTGAGGACCACAAAAAGAGTCTGATAAGGCATATCACACAAGAGAGAAAGCCAGGAAAGGAGAAGAGGCAGAGTTACAGAAAGAGTAGCAAGAGACACTATTTATCTGCTATTCGAAAATTAATTTCAGGTCAGTCTCTAACACTCTAGTAACATTGAACCAGTGGAATGAAATCAGTACACACTAGACACACAGAGACAAATTTACATTGTCTGCAACACAAAAGGGGAAAGCACAAAGTAACAGCTAGACTAGTC
This sequence comes from Ramphastos sulfuratus, assembly GCA_013399055.1. NCBI lineage: Eukaryota > Metazoa > Chordata > Aves > Piciformes > Ramphastidae > Ramphastos > Ramphastos sulfuratus. Next base: position 107,910 of record WBNM01013007.1, on the reverse strand, counting down.
TGTTATTTTTATTTCAAGCAAATGCCCTGTTTTACACTCTTGGAGGAAATGAGTGTAAAAGTTTCAAGGCATTTTTCCTATACCTGAAGTATAAGGATACAGCCCAATAGCAGATTCATATTTGGTTGCCACAAAGGGGTTTAGTGCAGTAAATGGATTGTAATGATCTGAAGAACCAGAAAAAGTTATTTTAAATCCACAGTCACCCTGTTTGTGCTACAGCTAAAATTGCATCTAACATTTCATGTATCAGTCTGTCAGGAAGTCACCCTTTGGTTCTAGGTGTATCTACAGGGGAGATGACATTGGAAAGGAATGTAATGTACCAATGCCACCCTTCTCCAGCAGTTTTGGGCCTGTGGTGTGATCACAGCTCAGTGAGCACCACAAAAACCCACCTGGCTCCTTCGTAACAGCCCTGCACTGACACAGCTTTTTGTATGACTGCAGAACAAACCAGAATGAGAAGAGTGATTTGACTGAATCACAGCCCTACAAAAAAAAAAAAACCCAAACCCCTGTATTTCAAATGAGCAATCTACATCCACATGAACCACATAAATTTTATTGGAAGTGTGGAAAGAGTGATTTGAAGCATAGGCCACATTATTGCAGAGTTCTCTTCTTGGGAGCTGTGAAGTTCACAGCTGGAGCTCTTGTGCTTGATCTTGGTTGCTTTCTCTCTGCACTAACCAAAGACAACCTAGGAAACTACTGAAGGTGACAAAGCATAGGTGATGCATAAGGCTTTGAAGAGACCTTAGAGTAGCCTTCCAGGATCTGAAGGGGGCCTACAGGAAGGCTGGGGAGGGACTATTGACAAGGTCTTGCAATGCCAGGACAAGGGGCAATAGGTTTGAAGTGGCAGAGGGGAGATTGAAAGTGGATGTTAGGAGGAAGTTGTTTGCAGTGAGGGTGGTGAGACACTGGCACAGGTTGCCCAGGGAGGTTGTGGCTGCTCCCTCCCTGGAGGTGTTCAAGGCCAGGTTGGAGGAGGCCTTGAGTGAGCTGTACTAGTGGGAGGGGTCCCTGCCTATGGCAGGGGGTTGGAACTAGATGATCCTTGAGGTCCCTTCCAACCTTACCATTCTATGATTCTATGTATCTCTGAAGAGATCCATTTGTTTTATCTCCATTAACCTTCAGAGATACCAAAGGCCTCTTTGTTCTAAAAGTCTGGATTCTTCTGAGATCAGCTCAATGTGCAAAAAGAAAACCCTTGGGGTGCAGCACGATTGTCTTTAAGCTTAGCTTTACTTCAGAACAGAACTGACATGCAATTAACTGATTAGTTTATTAAGGCTAAGTGAATTCATTTTGAAAAGTAATCAAATTACTAGGTAGCTGCACCACCATAAATGTTTGGATTTCCAATAGGACAATCATGCTCAATCACCTCCAAGACTTCAACAGTTTTAAAAAGGTGAGTCATTAGTTTATTCCCTAATAAGTAAATAGGTTGAGCAGACGATGAACCAGAATGTGCATGGCTTTACCAGTTTTGGCAATGCAAATGTGGAAAAAAAAAAATAATCAACTACCGAAACAATCAGTTTAAAAACAACCCAAGGAACAAAGTAGTAGCATTTTCTTTCCATTCTCAGGCATACCTAATATTTTACCTTAAAATTCCCAAGCATAAGAGACTGTAAAACTCAAACAACTGCTTTAACTAACTTCTTTTATATTAGGTAGAATCCCATCTAGGTAGCCAAGCAAGGATTTCAACACTATCATGATGGCACAATTACTACAAGAAGTTCTAACAGCACAAAATTAGCTCCAAAACACCAGGTTGAGTTCCTGAAAGGCCCCACAAATATACTTCAGAAATTGAAATGTTAATTATTTTAGGAAATAGCAAATTAGTTGAAAGTAGTACTTTACCAACAAACATTTCATGTGTGGGTGTCCTACTGGTGAAAGCAGACACATCAGAAGACACAGACAGATGAGCAGCATCGATAGTTTTTGTAAGAAAAGGATTTAGGTTTGGAATGGCATCATCAACACTATCAACAGTAGCAGAAAAAGGATCTGTCCAATTCCAGGGAGCAGGAGAAAGAAGAAAAGGGAGATGGATTTAGTTACATGCTACTCCCTAGATACAGAAGAGTAAGACTTAAGAGACCAGGAAGCACATTTTTTCCAGCCATCTCTAAACATGGGATGACCTAACTAACCATTCAATTTTCAAACGGTCCAAGTTCTCTGTTCAAGAAAAATACTACAGATAATACCTACACAGTTAGTTATATATTTATTTATTTAGTACCATCTTGGTTTTATGAAGTGTGCTTCTTTCTGAGTGTGTTTTATACTGAAAATTAGGATGTCGTTCCTCTAACCACAATCACTTGTTGCTTCACTCACATCCTGACACTTGAGAAATTCTCTGGAGCAGAAACTGCCTCCTAGGATGAACATCAGGTGCTAAGTGAGGACTTAATCCAAGCATCCTGAGGGTTGCTCAAAAAACCCAAAGAACAAAGCTGCACTTCTTCAGCCTGTGTTTATGCATTGTTGTTGCTACTGAGCATCATGAAATTTTCAAGAGCTATGGCTACACCAAGGCAGCATACAAGACTACAGCATTTTCCTCACTACCTGGGACAAGCTTGTTGCCATTAGCAGCAAGCAAAAACCTGCTCTGCTTTGAGGGACGCTTGCCCGTGAGCAGTGACAAGGAAAATGTTCCTCATCGGTGTTCAAGACCAGGTTGCAGGAGGCCTTGAGTGACCTGTACTAGTGGGAGGTGTCCCTGCCTATGACAGGGGGTTGGAACTAGATGATCCTTAAGGTCCCTTCCAACCCTACCATGCTGTGATTACCAAGTTGTTGGACTGTATTGAGGAATGAAGGAAACACTGATCCACGTGAGTCTCTTCCCAAGGCATACAGGAGTTTCGAGCCCTCTTGAGGGTGGATACAATTCCCTTGCTAAAATAGTCCTGTAACTCCAACAGATACACAGGATAAGAGAGACAACTACAATACTTGCTGACAGAAGTAGCTGTGGTTTAGCTTCAAAGCACATGAATCCTGGGTGGAAAACCCAAGAAGTCATTGGTGAGATCAAGAGTTGCATTTAGCCCTATTTGTTTTATCACAACGCCCAGAACCACAGCTTACACTTCTAGGCAAAAGCCACTACAGAGAAATAGTCTGAATAATAAGAAATCTCTCCTAAGTACTTCAATTTCTGGGCTTTTGGGCTTTTTTTTCCCCCCCCTCTTTAATCTGGTTAGAGTACAAATTTAGCCACAACTTCTGTAAATGCTACTGTGATGTGAGCAGCAGCTTCAAAGTGTTAAGTAATTTTCTCTCCCTGAATCTGACCTCCTGATTCTTAGCTACACATCCCACAGCTGATAACATACAGATTTTGGCCACATGCAAGTCCTGAAGAAAATTAAGACAGTAACTGAAGTATTTTTTGCAGGTTTAGTAAATGTTTTGATTTCCTGCAAGCTCAAGGTATCTTATTCAGTAAGATCTGACTTCTCTCCCAAATTGCTTGGCTGTGTTACAAGAATGAGTGAGATATTTAGAAAAAGGCTTTTTCTAAATCATTCCGTCAATAAAATGACAGTGTCAGACACTGCATAAAGGATAAACAGAATAAGCTAACATGGTATTTGCAATATGTAACAGCAATATCAAACTCTGGATTGTCTTAGGTACATTTTAGATGGTAATGTTACCAATGCTTCTGTGGACATGCCAACCAGCCGGTCAGCTGAAACCAAGTCCTTGCTTTGAGGTACTGCTTCAAACTGTTGCCTGCTTTGAATGCTATTCAAAAAAAGCTGCAGAACAAACAGATCTGACAATAAACTAGGTCAGATTATCCTTTAATCAGCTCCTGTTTCCCTTTACTGTTGCTGCTTCACATTCTTGTGATTCTATTGGTTCTCCTTGTAATTGGAAAAAACATCCAAGCAGGTCAAAGCGATTATTTCCACACTGATACATTTGTTTTGCTTCTGAAGTTTAAGTACAAATTGATAGCTGGCAAACACACCAGACACTGCTGGCAAGGTCTCCAAACAATTCCAATAAACAGGTCAGATAAGAGAGTATGAAAACAGCTGAAAAGCACAAAAGGTTTTTAACCGTATTTGTTTGAAACTGCTGTCCACTGGAACTATTTCGCATGTTCACACATGTCAGCAACAGAAAATTTACTACATACTACTTTCTGTTCCAAAACCACAAGGTTCTGTGTGGAGTTTCATGTGTTTTGACTAGTAAGACAATGCAATACAACTCTAGGTTGAGTTTTTATGAGAAATGCAATCTGTTCTCAGAGTTTGTGCTCACCTCCCTCATTCTAATTCAAGCCAGCATGTTCAGTCTTGTCCAAGTCTCAAACTTGCCAACGCTGGTGACAAAGGTAACTGAAAATAATTGAGTTTGGGTCATTTATACCCTAACATAGTCAGATTTTAAGAATTGCTGTCTCTCCTGACAGCAACAACTCAGTTTCATCCCTGAATACACATAGCATCTGTTTGTGTCACTGGAACTGCTCTGCACCTTCAGGCTATCATTAGACATTAATGATTCAGGTGCATTTAAAAAAATCATTTGAATTCTGCAAACTTCTAGTTGGGTAACTTAAAAGGAGAAGTATTTTACCTGAGAGAACAAAGGGTTTTCAGTGCCATCTCTCACAGTTTGAAAAGTAGTAAACTGGAAACATAAAACTACAGAAGTAATTCCCCAGAGTGTTTTAACATTGTTAGCTTAACATTTTTTGAAGAATAAAAGGCAGCAATCCAAACAGAATAGGTTTATAAAAATTATCTTTTTATTACAAGCTTAAGAGCTGCTGCGCAAAATTTGTAACTCAATTTAGTCCACTGCAACTTGTATCTGGATGGGTACTCAAAGTACAAACATCATCATGTCAAAAAATTACCTAAGGGAAGGATGCTGTGAAATGGTTAGAGTGCAGGACTGGAAATAGTTCAGGTTCCATTCTTGGCTCTGCCACTGACTTGCTGTAAGACTTCAGACAAGTCAGGGAATTGCTCACATTTCCCCATCTGTAAAATGTGGAAAGCACTTCTTAATCTACCTCACCTATGTGAAGTGAGTGTGTCTGTAAAGCTGAAAAGATTTTTTGGTTTATTTGGGTTTTTTTGCTCTGGTTTGTGTTATTTTTTTTTTCATGAAAGGTTAACAAGGCCTCCTTTCAGGCCTGATCTCAGACTTTTAGCCTCAAATTTTAGCAACCAATCTGAAATCTTCATGGTTATTTAAATCTCAGAAGTCTTTGAAAGGTGTCAACAGTAAGCAGACATATCAATAACTTACTAAAGACCTTCAGTAGGACTTACAAAACATTGAACACAGACTTTCAGGTTCAATTTCCAGGTTAATAAAGAAATGCTAGATTGTGATGTGACCTTGGAGAGGAAGGTAATTTCCTCTTTCATTTCTCACCCACAAAACAAATATGATGAGCTGAAACAGAAGACGTTTTCCAGTAAGTGGACAGGATGAGCTACAATATTTTCCTCCATTTCTAAACTCTAAGCCTATTAAACACTGAAATCTGTGCAGAACTTGATATGCTCCTCAGTGCAACTCTCTCAAAAGATGGTCTGCTCAGCAAAACTAAAAGTGAACTACTTATTTTTGAAGCTACCACATATATTAGTATTCCTTCTATCGCTCAAAATTGTGTGTTATTTCCCTGCAAATGAGAAGGCACACAAAATGTGAAGTACACATCAGAAGGTAAATAGAAAAGTAGAATATTATACTGCTGATTATGATGATACCCAGGAAACTGGAAAGATGTTTAGCTAAAGGTACAGCTCATAAAAAATTACAGTGAAGTAAAATTTCAGCACAGGATTATTTCAGCACCTACAAACTCCCTGAAGCAGCAACTCCCAGTTCTTTACAGCATAAAAGCATTTTTGCAATCTCCTTACTGATCAATTAAAAAAAAAATAAATCTGGAAATAGCCACATAGTTGAGGAGTTTAATATTAAATGACACTTCATAGATGTGGAAAGGTAAAAAGAAACAGTTTTATAAGAGATTTTCAATCCTTCACCAGTATAACCAACAGTGCAAGCAGGCAGCATGTTACATGCATCCAAAGTCATCTGCAATGCTACAAAGCAGCGAGAAAGGAAAACAGCTTTGAGTAAATGACTAAATGCTCTAATACTCAAACCAATCTTCCAGTAACATTCATGACTTTCTCAAATGCTCTCACTTGCCTCCTAGGTGAGGGCTTGGCTGTATCAATAAGATAATCTAACATCTCATTCAGTCCATCCTAGGAATTGGGCAGGATGACAACTTAAGTGTTCTGAAGTAAATCTCAGAGGGAAGAGTTCCTTATAAATTTTGTCTCTGTAAATAAAGGGATCTAAATGCAACTTTTTGCTCATTTGCCTTTGCGGTTAAATGAAATACAACAGAGAATATTTTAAGAGGTGCCTTTTGCTTTCAGTATCTGACTGACTTATTTTGCCTTCTGTGCACAGTTGTCACAACTGCCTCCTTTCAGGCCTGATCCAAGTTCTGCTCTGTTATCACCTGTAAATTTGATTTAACACTGGACAAAACCACAAACATCCATTTAAAAAAAAAAAAAAAAAATCTGTATTCAATTTCCCACATATGCAGCATGGGCTATCTGGCAGACATCTGCACACAACTGACTTCTCACAGATGAGTTTCTGTAACTTACTATGTGCCACTTGAAGACAGTAGTTATGAGGCTGACAGAACTGGTCAACAACTTGAGTAACTCTGTTACTAAGAACTCTGAAAGCAAAGTTCTCTGGTAATCACCACATGCTGCCACATGATTTTAATCCATACCTAGATTTGGTGTTTCCTGTTCCCTTCATCCACTTGTAATCTGTCCTTTCAAGATCTGTCTCTTTAACGAGGTAACAGCCCATAGTCTAGAGGGTACATTTACAGGACCACAGCCATAGCAATTAAAGATCTTAATCTGATTCAGAATTCTTACCTCCCCAGGTACTTCCTACTTGTGGAGCAGCAGATATAGGATGTACAGACGGATGAAAAGTTGGCTGCAAATCAAGCAGATCATTTGGCAGCTTTGAAGTGCTATAAAGAGAAATTAATACAACTGTTTGAGCTATGTCACAGTTTTCAATACAAGGGAAGTGTTAGCAACTGTCAACAGTGAAGGACGACTTTCTTATAAAATGGATGGAACTAAGCCAAAAATCAGGAAGTCTGGTGAACTTCACATTTTCAGTTCTGCAGAAAAGTGTTAGCTTGGCAAGCTACATTCTGTATCATGCCAAGTGACTTTTTTCAAAGCTGTCTAAGTCAGAAAGAAAACCAGTCTTCTCATTTTCCTCATAGTCCAACACCAGGGCTAGAGCGTGTCTTTCAGCCATCTTCAGCAACTTTCAGAATCATCTCATGAAAGCCCTACAGTGACAAAAGCAGACTGACAGGATGAACTCTAAATGGGCTGCACCACCAAAATGTTACATCTAAATTCCATAATTTCTATCTTTCCACTATGAGGCACTGCTGAAAAAGTGGCTTATATCTATGAGCCATTAAAGAACTTGGGGGAAAGGAAAATATAACAAGCCTTGAAACACTTGATCACACATCAGTTGTGTGGACAAAAAACTCAGATAAATGCACATTTTAGACTACTTGAAACCAAACTGAGACTCAAGATGGAAATGAGGAATTAAGTCTTAAATACAACAGCTGCAATGAATTTCGAGAGCCAAAGAGACACAGTAAAATGCATTCTCTTGCAGAGAGTTAATTTCATACTTGAATTCAGTCATGAAAATAATTTTAAAAATGGTGTTCAGACCTTTAACACACAAAATGAACAAAAAATTTGCACATATGGCTGTTAATATGGACAGAAGCTAAGTCCCTGTGGCATCCAAGCATCCTTCAAAATGAGACTGGCAAAATAATTCAAAGGCTAGTAACAATATCTGAGGTCTCTGTATATTCTCTTGCTGAGCCAATCACTTTTATCACCATTTCATTTCAACAGTGAATTTCAATCACGTTTTATCACTACTGCTCCTATTAAAAAGCAGCAGTCTGGCATAGCCCTAGAATGTGAGCAGCAGAACCAAGATAATTATCAAGGTAAAGCTTGTTTGATAGTTTTCTTGGACATATTGCATCTAATAGCAACCAACTGAACTTATGACCCAACATAGCCCCTTTATGGTAGAGTCTGCTGTAAAAATCTGTTCTTTGCCCATAGCAGTCACGCTGCCAGCAACTGAATTTCAATGTGAAGACAAACTAGCTTTTTTTAATTTTAGAAGAAAAGACTCATGCTTTCACTGTCTATGCAACATTTCTGGCTGTTTGAACAAGCTTTCTCAGATGTTTCTGTGGTCAGAAGCTAGATCAGATACTCAAATTTTAAGTAAAAAGTATACACCAATTTCTGATTTTGGCCTCCAAAAAGAATTTGGAAGAAAAAAGTATTTCGAGGAAGTCTTTCAGTTACTAACACTTCATATGTGATTCAGCAATTTTTCACACATTTGATGTCAATTTCTGCAACAGCTTTCTGACAGGGAAAGAAGGCTGTCAAGTGCTGACTACTTTAAAAGAACAGTAGAATCTTAGAAGAACTAAGCAATCAGAGGGCTGGAGCAGCTCTGCTATGAGGACAGGCTGAGAGGGTTGGGGCTCTGCAGCCTGAAGAAGAGAAGGTTTCCAGGAGACCTCGGAGTAGCCTTCCAGGATCTGAAGGGGGCCTACAGGAAGGCTGGGGAGGGACTATTGACAAGGTCTTGCAATGACAGAACAAGGGGTTTGAACTGGCAGAGGGGAGATTTAGACTGGATGTTAGGAGGAAGTTCTTTCCTGTGAGGGTGGTGAGACACTGGCACAGGTTGCCCAGGGAGGTTGTGGAAGCTCCCTCCCTGGAGGTGTTCAAGGCCAGGCTGGAGGAGGCCTTGAGTGAGCTGTGCTAGTGGGAGGTGTCCCTGCCTATAGCAGGGGGTTGGAACTAGATGATCCTTGAGGTCCCTTCCAACCTTACCATTCTATGATTAATCCTTTAGGTTTAGGATCACACTCAAAGCAAAACACATGCTTTCAGAGAGCTCCTTCCCTCTATACTGATAAAAGCACTGCACCTTCTGCTGCTGCTTGGACAGGTATTTTACAGAACTCACACCACCAGTTCCTGATAGCTGAAGATCAGGAGTAATGTGCAGTGGGTACTATCTTTACAAGGCCTTGCAGATAGAGATGTTCCAGATACAACTCAAGACTGCAAAACTTGCCTCTGTTCTTTAAAACTCTGTTTCAGGTTTTCCTTTTTTCCTGAAAATCTACCAAGAACATTTTGTTACCTCTCTACTTTTAAAGACCTAGAAACACAACATGATATTCCGTCTTCATCTTTATGACCTTCCAAACTGAATTTTATTTGACTTTTCCCAAATTAATTTCTAAGGTTCTTTGGGGACAAAGCATGGACAATTCCAACCATCTGGCTGACTGACCAAGAACAGCTACAAGGGCTCTCAGCACTGGTTTGTATCAGAAACCATTCTGCCAAAGGACAATAAAACACACACATTTTCTATGCCACTTAGAGCAATGGGCTATTTTCTCATCAACTTCTGCCCAAAACACCATTTCTTCTCACGTTACTAATGTACTCTACACTCACCTGTGCTGTTTTCAAACCAGCACATCCCCCAATTATGTGCAATATACATTCTGCAGCAGAATTTTAGAGGAATTCTAAACTGCATTGCACCTCACAGTGAAGCACAAATATTAAGCATACCTGTTTGAAGAGCTAGGGGTAGAAAAAATATCAATGGCTGGTGTAGTCATTACGCTTCCTGCTGTGGTTGACACAGGAGAAGCTGCAGTTGTTAAAGAGGTATGAGGTTTCTTTGCAAGTTCTTTTAGACGTTGCTCCTGTTGGGAAAGTGAGCTGGCATAAGAAATCCAGAAACATCATTTATGTATATGATTTTGGAGGCAACTATAGCAGAACTTAAGACCTCTTTTTGTTTACTCCACAAAGTAGCGTCGGCCGCTTACGGTAGCGGTACAAAGCCTCCAGAAACTATTTTAACAAACCCTCCACAACTTGTAGATGTACAGAAGATTTTACTGGCAGTGCTCTGCCAACAGGGCACATTCAGTATAATAATTCTGTTTTTATCTTTTGCTCCTTTAAGAATTCTAATAAGCTATCCAGAAGAAGACAGCAAAAGCATTTTCAAATACAAATATTGTGTGCCTACCTTTAAAGCTTTTAAGCGAGCCTGTTCTTCCTCTAACGCAGCCTGTTTTTCCCTTTCATCAACTTTTGTGAGGGACAGGCCAGTGCTTGCAAGAGAAGAGACTGCATTGGAAAGGGTGGTAGCCCTAAAGTCATTGGAGAGGAGAAAAGTTGGCTGTTAATAGCTGACACGTGATGGGAACATCTAAAGAACACTTTGCTGGTATCCACCCAGTCTCCTTTTAACATTGTGTTGTACAGTCTAAGACATAACCCAAACTCAAGTAAAATTTGGCATATGGACTGCAAAATTAAGATACCTGGAAATTGTGCTACCTCCTCTTATATGCTGGATTTTGGATTTTCCTCCTTGTATGTTTCCACTTCAAAATACTTGAAGTCTTTGCTCTTTTCCTGATTGCTCAGGAAGGCATTATTTGTAGATAATCCAGGCTCCAAACTGTTGCTAATTTGACAATTTTAATCAAGAAATTATCAATGCAACTAGCACATCCATGGGGAATGTTTGTAATTTATCATGAGGTTTAAGAGTGTGCAAAAAGATTTAAAAAAAAAAACAATCTGAAAGCAAACTAAAGGAATATTTTAAAAGAAAGCAAGTCTTCTGAAAAGGAGCTAACGAAATGGTGCTAAACCTTAATATTGTCACTATCATAAACAAGAACATATAGAACATAACTGTTTTATTTTTTGAACATGCAATAAAGAAACGTTATTTAACGTTGGAGGTGATTTTGCCCCTTTACTCTGATCTTGGCAGAGCCCATCTGGAGTCCTGCGTACAGTTCTGGAGCCCCCAGCCCACGAAGGACATGGAACTGTTGGAGCAGGACCAGAGGAAGCCACCAAGATGCTCAGAGGGCTGCAGCAGCTCTGCTATGAGGACAGGCTACAAGAGTTGGGGGTCTGCAGCCTGGAGAAGAGAAGGCTTCCAGGAGACTTTATAGTAGCCTTCCAGTATCTGAAGGGGACTACAGGAAGGCTAAGGAGGGACTACTGACAAGGTCTTGTAATGACAGGACGAGGGGCAATGGGTTTGGACTGGCAGAGGGGAGATTGAAAGTGGATGTTAGGAGGAAGTTGTTTGCAGTGAGGGTGGTGAGACACTGGCACAGGTTGCCCAGGGAGGTTGTGGAGCACAGAAGAACCCAAGGTGATCACGTTGGGTGATTCTGTGCTCCCCAACCTCCCTGGAGGTGTTCAAGACCAGGTTGGAGGAGGCCTTGAGTGACCTGTTCTAGTGGGAGGTGTTCCTGCCTATGGCAGAGGGTTGGAACTAGATGATCCTTGAGGTGTCTTCCAACCTTACCATTCTCTGATTCTATTTTCCCAATATTATGATTACAAAGTTAGCTTCTTAGAGGACTTCTCCAGACTGAGCTTTGTTTTAACAAGGACTCAAACCCACTGAATTATTTTTATCATATACATTATGTCTTTAATCCTCAATTAGCTTAAAAATCCATTCTTAAGCATCCATTCTGGAAGCATTTCATTGGTTTTGACAAAAAAGGAAGTGATTAAACAATTTAAGGACATTTTAAAATTAATATTAAAAGGCCTCACAGAAGTCTAATGATGAAAGAGAATATTCACAGGCAGTAAATGAAAAAAATACTTTTCAGAAGTTCAGGTTTAGATGTTAAAAGTGTAACTACTACACAAGGGATTCTACAGCAAGTGCTTGTAGCTCCCTAGATTATAGTTCTGTTGACCTGGAAGAAGTTAAAGTACTGAGCAAAACATGATAATTTGCTGTTCTATCACTGCTAATACCCTATCTTCAAGGTAGTCTAGAAAAGATTCAGTTTCTAATGAAACTGAAAATAAAGGTTTTAACATTCAATTCGACAGTTGTTTAGAAGGATAAAGGGCATAAGCACCTGCTTGCAGCTGTGGAATCTTTGATTTTCTTCCCTTCTAGAGAAGCTAAATGTTGTTCCAACGCATCAAGAAGGCTACTTGGTGCCTGCAAAAAGACATTCAAGAAGAGATTTGAAGAATCTAAGGCAAAGGAAATCAGTAGTCAAAAAGACTTTCAGAGAATGCAACTATAGGGCAACTGGTACAACAGCTCAGAATACTTATACCACATCTTGGCACCCTATACATATTTCATTACTTGAAATATCAGGTGGTGTACTCTCCTCACTAAATTATTCTGTCATAATGACTCGGCAGTGAGTACTGAAATGTGTCAAGAGACGTTAAGGTTAACAGGTAGGAAACAGCAGACAATCAAAAGCAGTCAAGAGTATTTTAAGAGCCTAGAAAGGAAATTGTACCTAAAGTCATTTTTATGTGTATGTCTGCAAGCCTTCACAATCGCTTCCACAGGCACATAGCCAAAAACAAGCTTGCTAAAAACTACAGCTTCATAGAACTTTCATTATGTGAACTCACAGATAGAAATTTTGTCAACTATGATTGAAATCAGTGGCCTTAAAACTCAATGAGAATATGACAGACATTATCTCTAACACTTTACAACAGGATCACTGCATACAAAAGCCAGGCTCTGACGGAGGTTGGATTTAATCCCAAACTTGGAAATAATCTGGTGACAGTGTATGCAAGAAAGCCTAAGTCAATGCCATAATGCTACTTTTTCTGATTAAGCAACCCTGAAACAGACATGTGCTGGCAGACACATAATAGGTTTATCTACCTGTGAGAGATCTGGTATGTCTCCTCTGTCAATTCCAACTTGCTGTAATAAAACAAATGAGCTTTAGAACCTGTTTGCTTTTGTTAAAGGCAGAGATGATAAAACATTAAACTGAAGTCACATAAAAAACACAAACCTGTCCATATAAGTTTCACATCTCCACAATTCTTCTGTTTAATGTATACACATTTGAAGTAGGTGTGTTACAGAGATAATTTAATACATACAACATTAGAAATAAACATAGTAAGAATCACATTTCAGAATGTGAGGCTAGAGAGGTTTGCCTATTCCACAGCTTATGGGATAAATTCTCAGATCTACTGGCACAGAGCATACAATTTGCTAAAAACAAAACACCTTCCAAGTTCCATAAAGAATCTGTTTTCTAAAATGTGGATCAAGTTTAAAATGCTCTGCAGCAGGATATGTACTGTTACAATAGACAGACTAATACTCTCAACATCAGTTCATATTATTATCAACTAAAGACACCTGAAGACATCTCTGGTAAAGTTTTTTTCTGTCAGGACTGACAATGAATCAAGCTTTATGATTTCTTTCCAAGAGGTATATGAATACTAGAAGGAAAGCAAAACAAGAACAGAAGCACATATCAACTGTGAAATGCCATAATATTAGGACATTAATTCAGTAGTGCTTCAGAAACAAGAAAATAACATACATTTTTTTTAAAAACCCAGAACCACAAACCAAATCATTTTGGAAGGAAATGGAACTAATTTTCACATGTTCATCTACTTGTCTCCATTTCTTCTTTGCCAATCTGCTGTTTCATCCAGTTCTGGCTTCCCCAGTTCAAGAGGGGCAGAGATCTCCTTGAGAGAGTCCAACAGAGGGCTACAAGGATGATTAAGGGACTGGAGCACTGCCTTATAGGGCTGAGAGACCTGGGGCTTTTTAGTCTGGAGAAGACAAGACTGAGAGGGGATCTAATAAATGTTTATGAATATATGAGAGCTGGGTGTCAGGAAGGGAAGGACAGCTCCTTCTCATTTGCACCCTGTGACAGAAGAAAGGGCAATGGATCTAAACTATGGCACACGAAGTTCCGCCTCAATGTGAGGAAGAACTTCTTTACTCTAAGGGTCACAGAGCACTGGAACAGACTCCCCAGAGAGGTTGTGGAGTCTCCTTCTCTGGTTGCAGAGAAGGATACGTTTTTTCAAAATCCATCTGGATGCATTCCTGTGCAACCTCTGCTAGATTATATGGTCCTGCTCTGGCAGCTGGGTTGGACTCAAATATTTCCAGGGTTCCCTTCCAACCCCTAACGTCCTGTGATCCCATGATCCAAAACTTACAGTAGAATTGCTTGTTTCATACTAGAATACAGCTACAATCACAGAAGGCAGCAGATCACCATGAAGTTAACTTTGTTAAAGCAAAGCTCTTCAAAAGAAAGCTCATCACTACCATATAACCAGGAAACTGTTAACATTCTTATTTATACACTCTTCTCCTTAAGTAAAACATAAACCATTAAACATTCTATTTGGATTTTTCAACAGTTCTCAAATGAACTAATCACCAGGGAAAAGCCTAACAAGATGACCACTAATGGAACTGAATCAGGCTGGAAGAAGTATCTCCCTTATGAGAAAATCAGCACTTCATAAGCTTGTCAAATAAAGGGCAAAGTTTGGCTGACTAAGGTTTACCTCTGCAACTTTAAGGAACTCTGAGATCCGTGTCATTCTTGTGAGGAACTTCTTATATATATCAAGGCCTTCTTTGCATTGGTTCTTTTTCATATCAAAGTACTTTTCTATAAGCAGTAAGAATACTTGCATTAAATAATAAAATCAAGCACTCTGCAAAGGATACATAAAATAACAGCATATAAAACAAGACAAACAGAAAATGCCTGCAGATCTGTTTTATTTTGTTAACTGCAATAGTAGCCACACCTCCTGAAGCTCCACTGAACATAAGCTAATGCTAACATGCGTGCAATTGCACCTTACCTTGCAGGTGCTAGACTTCACAAAAGCAAAACTACCCTGAAGAGGACAATCAAGTTTAAGGATAACAAAGAAATGTAAATTCATCCTCTTGGGGAAGAAGGAGGAAGGAAAAAAGGGCTATTTTACAATCTGGCAGTACATGTACTCTACTCCAGTGGCCACGATTCAGGACAGATTTGGATGTTCTCTGCCAAACTGATGCCTCTTGTTATGGTGTGGTCTACAAAGAGATGCAGTTGATTACAAAATACTGGTGATGAAAGCAAGAGGGTCCCACCCTCCTTCTTGCAATAGTGATTTCAAGGCCTATTTCTACATTAAGCTTCACTCAAAACATGAGTGAAAGCAACTGCAGGCTAGTTCATTGAAGGAAATTAAACAGGGGCCTCCCAATTGGAAACATGACTGTCCTTTATTAATTCTGAGGGTTTCTTACCATTTTGCAAACATCAGATAATAATAGCACTCAAGCAGCACCATCTTAACGCAGAATACAACCAAACAAATCAGATTACCCTTAATTTTCCAAATTTAGACTCCTCTGCACTGTGCAAGTGAAAGGGCCTAACCACTGAGTTTGTGATTCCACTTAAAATATAAGACATAGTCTAGAAGCAAGCCAACCAACTCAAAGTCCGGCAACATTAAGATTTCAATAGCCAAGCAATCACAGATGCTGTGGACTGCAAATTTGTAACTGGAATCTTATCCCACTTAAAAAGAAACAGCAACTGATCTGTTTTTCTTAGAGGAAAAAAAATCCTGATTTGGGTTTGCTATGCAGATCAATGAGACAAAAAAAAGACACACAAACAAACAAGCACAAAAATACTAAAATAAAAGCACCCCACCACAACCCAAAAAAAAAAAAAAAACCACCCACAACCACTCCAAAAAACTCCAAAACAGGGCAAGAAGAAAATTAAGTGAAAAAATTCATCTTGAACAGGCTTCACTTTCAGGAGCTCACCCATCCCTGTATACAATGTAGAAAATGCAATTGGGTAGTAAAACCCTGGAAACAAATCTACAGTAGAAATAACAATAATATTTTGACTTTTACAGTACATCTCTATTTTCAACCTCTCAAAAAAAAACAAACCCCAAAACCACAGTAATTGTAAAGTGGGGAAAGAGCTCAGCAGAAGATTGCAGAAAGCAGTTGTATTTACCCAAGAGGTTAATAATCCCTTCGTTATATGCTGCGAACAGTCTAATGGCATCTTTGAAGAGAAGCATGAAGGCAGCATTAATTACACCATTTGTAAGTTCGTTGCTATTGACCTAGGAAGATCAGAAACAAAGTTAAATTAAATGAATTGATCTTTTATTGGAAAACTTCTAGTTGAACTCTATCCCAAGGCAAGCTTTCCAGTCATCTCACTGCCTATTAGTGGAAAGTAGCACGACAGCAAATCAGCACAGGATCTCTCAGCACAGAACTAAATCAAATCATTTTGGCAGACATTTTTGTTAACTAATGTTAGTTTTAACTAACATAACTAGAACACAGACAGCAAAAACAATCAACTCTTAAATTAACAAACAATTCTTACACAACATACACAGTAAACAACACTAATTTAGCACAAAGCATTCCCTCCAGTAAGCTGTGTGGGTTTTTTTTTTTTCCCGTTTTCCTAGGTGTGTATCAATGAGAAAAACTATTTAGGTTGTTTAAATTTGGCAAATAACATGAATCCAAATTTGAGAGCTTTGATCTTGACCTATTTTACAAGCTTGTGCAGGTTTGTACAAAGTCAATAGTATGCTAGATGTGTATATGCTGCTACACTTACATTGAAGTCAAGAAGTGCATCCATTTGATTTTGGATAATTGGTACAGTTTTTAGGAGTTTTTCTGTGCTCATTGTTCTCATAACTCCATCAGCCCTGTACAAAACAAAAGAACATTCTTCATCCACATTTTGAAGNGAGGAGAGCAGAGCAAAGGGGCACAATCCCCTCCCTTGCCCTGCTGCCCACACTGCTCTTGCTGCAGCCCAGTACACAGTTGCTGTCTGGGCTGCAGGTGCACACTGCATGTCATGTCAGTTTGGATTGTCTTTTCAACTAAAATTAGTAGGAAAGAATAAACAAATGTGGCAATGTTTTTTTCAAGCCTTTTCAGAAATTTAGAGGCCACATGACACTTTCTTTTAATAGCTGACTGCTAATAGTTGGTTGTTTAATAATTGTCCAGATTAAAGAGACGAAGATCAAGAATATCCAGGAAAAGCAACAATTGAGGAAGAAATTAGATCACCTCAGTGACAAGCAACAGCTGCTTTCTGTAAGACAAATCAGACAGCCTTGCTGTTCATCAGCATGCACACAGCAAACCAAGTGTTTCCTGCAAGTGCAAATCTCACAGTGCATCTGCACAGAAAAGGCTGTGGCTGTTCTCCAGGCTGGAAGGCAACAGGGAGCACATTGATGCCAGCTTTCTACTCTTTCTACTTGTGCTGTGTACTCCCTCCTAACAGCAAACAGCAGCCACAGTAAACCTAATGCAGCAGAGCCCCTGAAAAATACCTGAGGTATGAGAAAATGTTGATTGCTCTCACCAAAAGTTATTGCTGCTGGCTCACAGAAGGCCCTGCAGGCACGTGCTGTGGGCTACATAATTCTCCTTGTTAAGTCTAAAACACATGATAAAACAATTGTGTATCTCTGTAATTGTTTCTGCAGTCATCTCATCACACACTTCCTACATGTGGAAAAGGTTAATAGTTTTGTGTTGTTGGGACTGCAGCCATCTCTAACAAGCAGAAAGAGTGGAATAGCTTAAGTGTTCTCCTTCACCATCACATTTCAAATCCAAATGTATAGTGTTAGCAAGGAAGCACAAAGGATCTGGACGGTGTTCTCAGGCCAGTTTCAAATGCCTTTGTAACACTAATGCGAGGTATTATTGGACAGCCCACTACTGCAGTCAGCTCATCTAACAGTTTGAAGATGATATTTTTGTGGGTTTAGAATTTAGTTTTCAGCATCAAGATAAATTGCCCTGTGTATGAGTGATAAAGAATGCCTAAGCAAACAACTAAAATTGTGGTTTTAATCTTTAAAAAACACTGCATACAGAGATGATGGACAAAGAGAAAGATTTTCGGCCATCACATCATCTCCAGCCTTCCCAATGGAGATGATCTCCAGATTAACTCTATTGTTCATTACAACATGCAATTCACCCAACTACTGGTGCTCTGCACTGTTATTTTACATGTAAACAGGTACCTAGTTTTGAATGACCAATTTCTCTTAAAGGTGGCTCACATCCCAGGGAACCTTTTAATTTCTCAAACTGAGAATAACATCTACTACGACATTTTGTTAAAAGCATGAGGTGCACCTTTGCAAAGGCAGTAAACTTCACCCAGACAATCTGAGACAAGAACAAAGAAACACCAGGAATGACTGCAAGATGTTTCATAGAACACATGCCATCTAAACATTCCACAGCTAGAAGCATCAGTAAATCACAGTCCCCTATTCTACATGCAAGACCAAATAACTTTGTGTTGTATCATGGAAGACCTGTACAAACTTCCACTTTTTTTGATATATACTTTGATGCATAGCGTTATCCACTTCTATGAAGCTGTAAATGTTTCAAGCAGTAACATTACAACAGCTGAAGTAATGTTTGCAGTGTATGTAACCAGGCAGTTGAACCTTTGTGTGTCATGGGAGATATTCACTTAAGAAAAGCAGACTTTACTGTCTGTAGCTGGAGCCAAAGCAGGTACTTTTCCACTTGAATTACAGAACATAAGAAAAAAACCTCAAGATAAGCAAACCAAATAGCATACTTACCCTCTTTTTACTTTTGTGAAGTCAAAAGCCACTTGTCTATAGGAAACTGCTTTTTCATTCAGATATCTACTATACCGTCTGATAAACGTTGACATGTCATAACCTAAAATACAAGTTTCAGAACCTTATTGCTTACCTAATCAATTAAAGATCAAGAATATGTCTCCAAATCAAGTGTAAGGTATTAAATGCAAGACTGCTTCATTATAATTTTTGCCTGATTTAGTACAATTAGTGTTATGGAGAACCATGTACATCATTGCATTCACCATATAAATCAAACAGACAACAGTCTAAATATAGAATGATAGAATGGTAAGGTTGGAAGGGACCTCAAAGATCATCCAGTTCCAACCCCCTGCCATAGGCAGGGACACCTCCCACTAGTACAGCTCACTCAAGGCCTTTTCCAACCTGGCCTTGAACACCTCCCTGGGCAACCTGTGCCAGTGTCTCACCACCCTCACTGCAAACAACTTCCTCCTAACATCCCCTTTCAATCTCCCCTCTGCCAGATTAAACCCATTGCCCCTTGTCCTGTCATTACTAGCTAGAATACACTCATGGAAGCATGAGCAGAAATAGCTATTACCCTTCAAGTGTACACCCCCAGTTACTGTGCGTCAAATTTCTTTGTAGACCAGAACATATGAGCTAGCATTTAAAAGAAGTAAATATCTATATAAAAGTTAAATATTTGATTACAGTAGCAAGTCACCAATTCATAATGGGAAATAACTTGTCTCCTGGAATTATTATTGATCCAAACCCTCTTTGAACCACGTAGAATTTTGTATTTCACTTTCTAAGGAAATTGCTTCCAAAAGCAAAGCAAAGGATTTTTATGAAAGTTCTCTTGTACATGTGATAGGACTTACTACCAAAAAATTTCCATTATGCAGTCACCAAGATGTTCAACATCAACTTCATAGCACATTCTCTCATTTACAAATGGACAGGGGGAAAAGAAGGCATCGAGGATAACATTACGACACGCCTAAGTTCTCCTATGTTAAGACAGTGGAAACTTGAAACATTTTTGTAACTGTCGGTCTAAGGATAGAGACCAAGAAAAAGATCTGTTATAATCCAAGGTCATGCAAGTTAACACTCAATAAAATAAGGAGATTTGGTAGACTCTTGTTTATCCCTGAGATTTCTGTGCCAAGACAATCACTCAGTGTGTTTGTTTTCACACACTTGTGGTAAAAGTTAGCAGTTACAGAGAAAGTAATGCAAAAAGAAAGACATCATCTCAGGAGATAAAAATAACCAACCCAAACATGAGAGCTACATGTGTGATCAAAACTACACTGAGCTGAACTCTAATACTTCAGAAGGGTATTTCAGCTGAGAAAACCCAAACCAGAGACAATTTGTCCCACAGAATGATTTTCCAAAGATGTCTTCAAACAATTTATTAATAAATCATTTTTTTAAGACAGTCCTGTCTCTGACTTACTGCATCTGAATACACATATGCTGCATATTTTTAAATTGAACTTACCTCTCCAAAAGGACAAATCTTTTCACAAGGGGGAATACAAAGTCAGAAGCATCTATAAGTGAGCCTTTCCTAAAAGATCCAAATAATTTCTCTAATAGACAGCTTCTGCCATGCCAGAACAGCATTTTAAATTAATTAATGCAGTCTGGGGTAAAACAGACAGAAAATTTACTTCTTAAATGATACAGTCCATTAGAGCAACCAGGATGTATTTCCTGTCCCCCAGCACACTACTAACTGTTAATGAAAAAGATGCCTTACCTTGCAATCCACTTTTGTCTAGGAAATTGCTCAAATTAAACAATGTGTTTCTGGACGCCAGATACTGGATGAAACGCTAAATGAAAGGGAAAAATTGGAATGCTTTTACTACACACCAATGAGCTGGAACTAAGGTAACAGTACCAAAAACTTCATGAAATTCAACTGTTATGTTGTAAGAATCATAGAATGGTAAGGTTGGAAGGGACCTCAAGGATCTTCTAGTTCCAACCCCCTGCCATAGGCAGGGACACCTCCCACTAGTACAGGTACAGAATGATTCCAAATCCAGCAACTCTCAGGAACACTTAGTTAGCTTCAATTTAAAATTTAGCTATTGTTTTTAAATGTAAAAATCTGCAGACAAAGCAAAATCATGAAGATGCTGCATGAAAAAGGCCTGACCAAAAGGCCTTTTTATTTTAAAAATAAATAAATGGATATATACATGATATGGATATATAAATGAATATGGAACCAGAAACTTCTGAAACAATCACCCCTCAAATACATTCCCATTTTAGATGCTCACAATTGTTTCACTAACTTCAATTTTATACACACAAGTCACCTTTGCTCAGTATGCAACTTCAATAGTGCTTAAGCTTAAATATAAGCAAACTAAACTTTATATCATCTTATTTTCATAAATCAAATGTTAAATAAACATAAGAATCCATATAAAGCATTGACACAGTATCACACTTGCTAAGTGTCATTCATTAGTTACACATTCTGAATTACATTACACAAGAGTGAGTGATGCTATTTTCATGACATGAAGACACATTTCAGATAGTGGCATCTTACCTTTTTTAGCAGGAAATATAATTTTATCTTATGAACCACTACACAGAGAGTTGTTACAAAAATAGACCAATCATTGACTTGTAATAACATTTTGACAGAGGGAAAAATAGTTCTCTTTAAGTGTCACATGTACTATTGCATAATTTTCATTAGCATAAATACAGATTAGACAGAAAAAAGACTGAAGAAGGGTAAAAGTACTCAGTATATAAATCAATTAAGCTACATTCAGCTATTTATAGCTTAATTCAGTTGGAGGACCTAACACTTTTCAGTTTTGTTGTGTTTGTTTGGAGGAGGTTTGGTAGGTTTTTCTGTGGGTTGTTTTTTGGGGGGTTTCTTTAGTTGTTATTGTTGGGGAGAACTGGTGATTTTTAATTTTTTTTTTAAACAAAGGGAGTTACAGATTCTCTATAAGCTTTTGGACATTCTCATGATCACTGTATTTCCACATTCATTGTTCAAGTACTACTATCATCTGTGAAAAGCTTCATCCTGAGCAACAATCTTACCTTCATTTGTTATTTCTGCAACACATCTGGTAGCTTCATTCTTAAATAGAAAGTATTTCAGACAGTGTGCTCATGAAATAACTTTAACTACTCTGAATTGTATTGGTATCAGTTTAAAATATCTGTGACTCCAAGTGCAAGCACAGCAAAAGTATAGACAATTTTGGAAAGCATCAACTGTCCCTGTGACAATACTTGAAGTCAGCATGAGAAGTTTGCCCTCTTGTGGTTTACTTAGTTTTGAAGTGCAGGTTTTCACCAAGATCAGAAACACTGCAGCTGACTTGGAAGAGAAATACACATTATGTATGTGTATTTTTTAAAATTGAAAATCCTTCACAAGGTAATCAGTCAGAGGAAGAATTACATGACTTTGGGGTTGTTTAGCCTGGAGAAAAGGAGGCTCAAGGGAGACCTTTACTGCTCTCTACAACTACCTGAAAGGAGGTTGTAGCCAGGTGGGGATTGGTCTCTTCTCCCAGGCAATCAATGACAGAACAAAAGGACAGAATCTCAAGCTGCAACAAGGCAGGTTTAGCGTTTAGGACATTAGGAAGAAGTTCTTCACGGAAAGAGTGATTGGCATTGGAATGGGCTGCCTGAGGAGATGGTGGTATCACCATCCCTGGAGATGTTTAAAAGGTGCCATGGTTTAGTTAATTAGAAGAGTTGGGTGATAAATTGGATTCAAAGACCTTAGAGGTCTTTTCTAATCTGGTTAATTCTGTGATTCTATGATTCTGATCTACTGATGCTGTTGTTCTCATTAATCTTATGTTGAAAACATAAGAAGGATGTTTTCCATGTTCTCAAAGTACTTCTCATGCAGATGACATTCACAAGATCCTCGATAGGAAGTACTTCAAAACACTGTTGAAATTTGCATTAATTCATTTTAAACACACATAAATGTAAAGAAATACTATGTGACTGTTAATTTAAAAAAAAAAAAGTTTTAATGATGCAGATTCTAAGTCTATATTGGATCCCGAATTTTTAAATGCTCAGTTTTATAGAGGGCTGTACTATTATAAGGGGAAATTCTTAGTTCAAATCTCTGCTGTGAACTAGTTCCACTGCAAGTCTGTTTCTTATTTGAAGATCTCTGTACTGGTAATATCTGACAAGATAGTTCAAAGTCCACACTGTTGACTTTTAGATCACAAAGGCTTTCCTGAGAATTACGTGGGCATAGAGAATGGAGATTAAGCTTTTGTCACAAATCTGGGCTTGTTGAACTTTTTGTGTGTGGTAATGGAATAAATAAGGAAATTGAAAAGGGAAGATGAACATTGAAGTAAAAAAAAGACAAACTAAAATTACGTGGTTTTTTTTTTTTTCTCTGAAGTATAAACATACTTAGTTATTTACACTATAAGAAGGGGAAGAAGTATATGGAATNTCTGTGATTCTATGATTCTGATCTACTGATGCTGTTGTTCTCATTAATCTTATGTTGAAAACATAAGAAGGATGTTTTCCATGTTCTCAAAGTACTTCTCATGCAGATGACATTCACAAGATCCTCGATAGGAAGTACTTCAAAACACTGTTGAAATTTGCATTAATTCATTTTAAACACACATAAATGTAAAGAAATACTATGTGACTGTTAATTTAAAAAAAAAAAAGTTTTAATGATGCAGATTCTAAGTCTATATTGGATCCCGAATTTTTAAATGCTCAGTTTTATAGAGGGCTGTACTATTATAAGGGGAAATTCTTAGTTCAAATCTCTGCTGTGAACTAGTTCCACTGCAAGTCTGTTTCTTATTTGAAGATCTCTGTACTGGTAATATCTGACAAGATAGTTCAAAGTCCACACTGTTGACTTTTAGATCACAAAGGCTTTCCTGAGAATTACGTGGGCATAGAGAATGGAGATTAAGCTTTTGTCACAAATCTGGGCTTGTTGAACTTTTTGTGTGTGGTAATGGAATAAATAAGGAAATTGAAAAGGGAAGATGAACATTGAAGTAAAAAAAAGACAAACTAAAATTACGTGGTTTTTTTTTTTTTCTCTGAAGTATAAACATACTTAGTTATTTACACTATAAGAAGGGGAAGAAGTATATGGAATTCTCTAAATCCAACCATGATATAGCTGTGTGGAAGACAAAGGCTGAAATTAAAACCCATTTAAAGAGTATATTTAATACATTGGAATATTTGTAAAACTGTGGATTGTTTTATTTTACATTCTTTTGTTCTTTGACTTTCCACTGCTAGATATGAAAGAAAAAGAAAAAAGGCATTAGGTGATAGGTTGGACTTGATGATCTCAAAAGTCTTTTCCAACATGGTTAATTCTGTGATTCTGTGACTCATAAAGAGCTCTGAATGCAATCCAAAGTTTTGGTCCTCTTTACAAAAACATACTTGTAACTTCCTAAAGCTATCCCTCTTAATCCCAGAATTCTTGTATCTTATACTGACTGCTGGCAGTGAAAAGCCATGTTTACAAACACTTTCTAAGAAAGCCTTACAAGTGCAGTTTGGGGGGGGTCAAATACAGGAAACTGAAGCTGCTACTACACTTGGCACTTCAAAAATTAAGGACCCATAGGAATTCAAGTTGTGGAACAAAACAAGCGTATTACTTTTTGAGTAAATGAAAGTTTTGTTTAATCGTTCTACAGCATTTGTTGTCACTTAGTTGTTTATACTCAAACCCAGCTCACAAGCACACATTTGGCTTCACTGTAGAAGGTTAGAGAGTGGAAATCAATTCAAAATTGAGTTATGTGGAGACAATCTGCACTAGCTAGAGCATGAACCTAAAAATGCTTCGAGTTTCAGCTTTCAGAAAATCTTTTTTTTTTCATTTCCTTGTTTTGCTATTAGAATAACACCACCAAAAAAAGGTACCTCTAGCAGTCAGGACACTTGATTCCAGAATTACAATCTTTAAAGTAGAAACAAACTAAGAAGGTAAACATCTGTTTATGGAAAGTTAGACACAAAAAAGTAAACCCCCTATTTTCTTACAAAAATCATTACTGGAAGCATTTAGCTGATGTTTATAAAGTGCTGTAACTGTTCTCAAGATACAAAAAAGATATGTATTACCTCATTTCCATACACCATCAAATGATGGGTTGTGATGAGGGATTTGAAGACCACTACCCAGCTACTGTTGGTAGTTCTTTCAAACAAACTGTCAGCCAGTTGTGGGATGTTCACATTCATCTCATTTGTGCATTGGATTAAATCTGCAATACAAAAGTTTGCTATTGGTTCTGTGAAGGAAGATCAATAATACACAAACCCAAAGAAAATCAGTACACTCATTTTATATAGTACTATTTTCCATGAAAAATGAGGGACTTTCAAATAAAACAATTTCTTGAAAAACACCATGGCCCTGGTCTACCAAAGCCTTGTAATACAAACTTCACTCTGCTCACTGCCAAGATTTAGGTCTTCGATTGCTTTTGCAGTTGCCTTAGAAGGCCCTGGAATAGAAGTACCGTAACCGACTGGAATAGAAGTACCGTAACCGACTGGAATAGAAGTACCGTAACCGACTGGAATAGANTAACCGACTGGAATAGAAGTACCATAACCGACTGGAATAGAAGTACCATAACCGACTGGAATAGAAGTACCATAACCGACTGGAATAGAAGTACCATAACCGACTGGAATAGAAGTACCATAACCGACTGGAATAGAAGTACCATAACCGACTGGAATAGAAGTACCATAACGACTTCCATACTCTTTGACGAACAACTCCCAGCTTTCAAACCTCTAAAGCACTAAACAGCAAAATGATTCTTACATGCTACCCCTTAATCAGGTTTTACTGGAAGATTATGAATACAATTAACTGTAGCCTCAGATTTGTGGACTCTTAAAGCACCAGTAAACCCTTTCTAGACACTGGTTCGGTGTGAGTAATACAGGATTCAAATGTTGCTTAGTCTTGATACAATGCAATCAAGATCTTCAAAAGCACAGAGGAAATGTTAAGTGAGAAAAGAAGCCCCTAGCTACAATACCTGAAGCTAGCAGATGAATTTAGTTTAAAAAAATGGCTTGGTTAACTGTAAAAATGGTTAGAAGCACAGCAAAACCCAAGGATGGGCTAGCTAAAAACCCTGGATGTCCAGCAGCTGTTCAAAAAGTTACCCTGTCTTCTAGATTTGCTACTGTCACAACTGTATAGCCTTAAGGAGCTGTACTTAACACAACCAACATATCTAAGAATACAGAAATGGTCAAATGCCAATGAAGGAAGCAATAACTTACCATGCTACAGTGACAAATTAAAAAGCAACTTTGTTAACATCCAACTGTGATACAACAGCTTGCTAGCATTTAATATGTAGCTTAAACTGAACACAACATAGTACTGATCATATTTTACTGCTATTAGCACCTCAAAAAGTAAGACAGTAACTGTGACTTAAAGTATCAGTCCTGCCAAAGGCCATAGCTCAGTAAGGATCAGGACTTGAATAAGCTCTATGCCTGCCTGTCTATGGGATACTGAAACTAACTGCAATCTGAAGGGAAACATTTAACCTTTGAAGACAATTCTGTATCTGGCTATGAACAATCATTCATCATAAGTGACCCTTGAAAGATAGCACCCTTCTTCAGACAGAGGCAGGCAAACACAGCTACCACAAACTCAGAACTAGTATGGTCAAAACTGAAAACACTCCTATTTACAAGCTTAAGTATTAAAGGAACAAGGCAGGAAATTATTTCCACCTTCAAAATGTAATGAAAGATTAGCCATTCCCTTATCTACAAGTCAAACTGTGATGACTACAGGCATTCATGACCTCATATTTAAATCATGGTTATCTATTATTGAATGGTGATAATCACAATCCCAATCACAATCCCAAGCACAACTCCAGGTTGGGTGGGGAATGGCTGAGAGCAGCCCTGAGGAAAAGGACCTGGGTGTCTGGGGTGATGAAAAGCNAGTGACCTGTGCTAGTGGGAGGTGTCCCTGCCTATGGCAGGGGGTTGGAACTAGATGATCCTCGAGGTCCCTTCCAACCTCACCATTCTATGAGTCTATGATTTGGGGCTGTTAAAACAATGCTAGGATATTACTCAGCAAGAGACATGCTCTGAACTGGATCATTACAACCAAGCCTTAAAGCTTCCTGATTGTCAGGTCTTCCCACCTCAGTAATAACACAAGCAGTTTTGTGCAAGACTGTAGCAGGAAGGCACATCAAACACAAAGGTATATGCACCACAGGATGTCAAGCCATACATTTTGGCACAAGAGGTGCAAATACATGATAGAATGCAAGAATTTCTATTCTTAAATGCAACATTTACCAAGTAGTCAACAGTGAAGTGCTGCTTGAAAATCCACTCTCTCAATTTACTAAAAATATCTATATCCATTCTGGATGATATTTTGTGCTACAGAAGCGTTTTCTAAAAGGCCACTGAACTCTAAAAGAATGTTTTGGTATCTGTTGCAGCATGTAAAAGAAAACAGGCTCCCTAACTCAGCAGAAAATCATCACCCTCAGAACTGATGAGTGTTTATGTGGAAAGCATATGAAAAAACTTGTGGGGCAGGGGAAGAGAGAGAAGGCACATTAGGAAGGACAACTTGAAGCCAACTGAGAGAGAACATAGGCAAGAACAGAAGTACACAGGCAAGGCTGGCCGTCAATTGAAGTAAATACACAAATACAAAGGAAGAAGTCACTCACTCATTACTTCAAACCAGATCTAGTAAAACTCCAAGTTTCTTTCTCTAAAATGCAGGCTGAATAATGCAGAATCTTAATAATCATAGAATGTTAGGGGTTGGAAGGGACCTCTAGAGATCATTTAGTTCAAAGGAGGATCACCCAGGCAACAGGAATGCATCCAAGTGGGTTTTGAAAGTCTCCAGAGAAGGAAACTCCACAACCTCTGGGCAGACTGTTCCAGTGTTTGGCCAACCTTACCATAACGAAGTTTCTCCTCATACTGAGTCAGAATCTCCTTTGTTCCAACATGTATTAATTATTCCTTGTCCTGTCACTGAGGGCCACCAAAAAGAAACCCTCACCTTCATCTTGATGCCCATCCCCTAAGATATTTATAGACATATAAATAGCCTCAAGAAGGCTGAGGGAGGACCTTATTAAACAGTCCCAGTTGTCTCGGTCTTTCTTCACAGGAGAGATACTCAAGGCTCCAAAAAATTCTCACAGCTCTTTGTGAGACTCTCACCAGTAGATCCATGTCTTCCTTGAATTGGGGAGCCCAAAGTTGGACACAGTATTCCAGGTGTGGTCTAACCAGGGAAGAGTAGACCCTCCCAGTAGACCTGCTGAACACACTTTTCTTGATGCCTCCCAGGATGCTACTGGCCCTTTTGGCCACAAGGGTACATTGCTGTTCCATGGATAACTTGCTATCCATTTGGATTCCAAGGTCTCTCTCCATGAAGCTGTTTTCCAGCAGCACAATCCCGAATCTGTAATGGTGCCTGCTGTTATTCCTCCCCAGCAGCAGCACTCTATACACTTGTGCTTATTGAACTTCATGAGGTTCGCCTTTGCTCTGCTCTCCAGCCTACCCAGATACCATTGGAAGGCAGCACAGCCTATTGGGCGTCAGCCACCTCCCCCAGTTTCATATCACCAGTGAACTTGCTGAGAGTACACTCTATCCCCTCATCCAGGTCACTGATGAAGATCAAATCTGGACCCAGTCCTGATCCCTGGGGAACACTACTGGCCACAGGCATCCAGATGGTATGTCCTCATAACCCAAAGCTCCTACATCACATACCTTTCAGAAAAGTTACATTTATCTAAAAGCTTCTTTGAAAGTATTTGCATGAGTAATGTTAATTAGTTAACAAAACATTTGAGCAGTTAAATCCAAGTTAGATCAGCAATTTTTGTGCTAACCTTAGCATAAGAAGCATAGTACAGACACAGCAGAAGAAAAGACACCCCCCACGGCTGCACTGGCTGCTCAGGAAGACTGTCACAGTGCTTACTTACCCTACTCCTACAGACACTCTTCATTAAGGGAAAGAACAAATATGTAATTATTTTCACATCCTACACTTTAGACAACTTGTCTCACACCTACCTAAGAAAATATTAGCTATGTATTTTGAGACTTAAAAGCCCAAAGCAACATCTCGAGACATACTGGGCATGGTGTGAGCAATACAACAGGCTGCCATATAACTGAAGGGCAAGGCACTAAGGGGAATGGATTTAAAGAACATAAAAGAAACAACAACAAAAATATAACCAAGGAAATAAGAAAGGATAACCCTTGGCCAAAGTGTGATGGCAGTTTCATCTGATCTTCTTGTTATAGGAGAGAGAGAAGACAATTGAAAGCTTATCCTCACTGGTACTACAGGGACTCGCTCACTGTGGGCATTAATGCAGGTCAATACAACACCTCACAGCTGAAAAAACCCCAAACTTTCCTAGGAAGTATAAACCACCTTTCCAACTCTACAAGCTGCTCCAACTTCCATGGCATGACACATAGCATATGGACCTACAAATACCAAACACTGATCCTTGTTTCAAAGAAGGCAGCAGTCAACAAGATGAATTTTAAGTTAAGTTTGCAGCTGGCTGGAAGAACTGCAAAAGCAAAGCTTAGACAGTAGTGAATGCATAGTTATATCCATGGAAGTAGCTGGAGATATCCCAGAGAAAGGTCATCAGGATGGCCAAGGCTTAGAGCGTATCATAGAATCACAGAACATTAGGGGTTGGAAGGGAGCTCAGAAGATCACCTGGTCTAAACCCACTGCCAGAGCAGGATCACCTAGAGTAGGTCACACGGGAACACATCCAGGCTGATTTTGAATGTCTCTAGAGACGGAGACTCCACAACCTCTCTGGGCAGCACATTCCAGTGTTTTGTCATTCTCACAGTGAAAAGTTTTGATGCATAAGAAGCAGCTGAAGGAGGAGGCTTTATTCCATCTGCAGAACAGAATAGTAAAGGCAGGGAGGGGGAACAGAAACACAGTCAGGTGTTTCTTAGTTTGCTGCAAAAGGATGAGGCAGCAGACGTGCTGTAACAAGAGAATCTCTTATTAGATGAAGAAATTAAAAATCTTCACAATCAAAGTAGTCAGGCACTAGAGCCCATAGGCAAGCAGTATTTTAAAGTTTTACATAGTTTAAGGAGGTGGTTGATTCTGACATCCCTCCCAACCTAAAGTAAAATACAGTTCTATGTATTGTCTACGGAGAGAGAATGAGAAAATGGGAGAGAAGTAGAAATTAATTACAAAGTAAGCTAAGGTTCAAAAGAGTGGTCCAACAAGAGTAGATTTCCAACAGATTCCAACCTAGCTGAATGGCTGATGAGACATATTTTGAAGAACCCCATTTACCTACATACACTAAATTATACACCAAATTTCAGCAGAGTCAAAACTAGGCTCTCCCAAAAAAAACCCCAACAGTTCTAGTTTGTTTTTAAACAGAAGAATCCAAAACATTTTTGGCTGTAGCAGTCAACATTTTTACTGTTAAATGACTTATTCAGTTCCGTTTGGGTTTCTGCATTTTTTTCCAACACAGGCTTTGCAAGGAATTGTAACAAAGGTCTGGTCTACAGGCATTTTGGGAACATTGAAGATATGCAATTGCACCTGTATCAAAAGCACTGTATTGTATTGCCTAATCCTGCTGAAGTTAACTAGTACATGTGCAGTAAAATACTGTGTAATACTCTGGGAAATACGTTCTTTTTCTTTCCCAGTCAAGATATCTACAGTCTCTACAAATGTTCATCCTTCACCACAAGAAAGAACCAAATCACAGGCTCACAGGATGTCAGGGGTTGGAAGGGACCCAAACAGATCACCGAGTCCAACCCCCCTGCCAGAGCAGGACCAGACAATCCAGCTCAGGTCACAGAGGAACACATCCAGACAGGCCTTGAAAGGCTCCAGAGAAGGAGACTCCACAGTCTCTCTGGGGAGCCTGTTCCAGTGCTCTGTGACCCTTACTGTCAAGAAGTTCCCCCTTGTGCTGAGGTGGAACTTCTTATGCTGTAACTTACATCCATTGCTCTTTGTCCTATCACAAATGATTCATTGCTTTACACAACTTAAAAGTGAGAAGTACAAAGTTGAATATTACAGGGAAAGTAAAGCAATTCTCAAGATTCACGTACATGTGTGTCGTGGGTTTAAAGAGCCGACAGGGTAAAGCTCTCAAACGAATTGGAGAAAAAAAAAACAGAATTATATTTGGAAAGAGAGTTAGAGATAGAGATTACAAAGCAGATACAGAAATCCATCAGCAAACCCCCCTGAATTTTTCCCAAACCCAAAACTAAATCTATCATCCCCAGTGCTCCAATCCTCCCCCGCCTCATGCCTCTGCCATCCAAGAGGCCTAAGCACAGCCTCTGGAGCCCCCGACCAGGCCTATCCTTACATGTTTTGTCCCGATAACGCAGCTCCTGCCCGACACAAGGCTGGAGGGGGAGGAAAGGAGAACAAGCTGGCCTTGCTGTGAGCTTATGAAGAGATAGCAGAATTATGGGATTGAATAACAATCTTCAAGTCCCTAGAGGACTATTTTAACCCTACAGTTCTCAACCTGGGACAATGTGGATTATCCAACCCAAAACTGATCGCCAATCTTGACCCATAGCAAACACAAGGGAGCCAGGCTAGATAGGAACAGATGAAAGGTATCTGTCACAAATTACCCTAGACAATGTGTGTGCTTCCAACATGCCTGTGGCCTAATTCCTTGCGTGAACCTCTTTCTTCACTAAGCAGCTTCCTATGACGAAGCTATGAAAAATTAGTTTACTTGGTCACAAAAAGAACCACCAGGTAAACTGATGGTGAATTTCCTCACAGAACATAAAAGCAGGCTTCCTGTACCTCACACTGTATCATTTATAGAAATTTGAACAGTAAACTGAACATAAGCCAGTACTAAGCACTTCATGCACTGATTATTTCCAACCCTTCAGCCATACAAATAGAAACACTGCTCAAAGTAAAAGGTAAGTATCAACTTGAAAATATTTACAAGAACCAGATCTTCCAGACCAGACAGTGTGTCCTAGACTCTAGTTACTCCAAGACAGGTCAAGCAAATGTGACAGATTACAGCCTTGATAACTATTGCTTTTTCATCTATTAAACCAAGGATATTATCTGAAATAAGAGCTTAATTGGTTATACTCTCCAATATGCTGACAGCTTGGGGTTTGTTATAATTCAAGAGAGAATCCATCCAGCAAGCAGGCAGGCAATTGAAATATTGATTGTTCAACATTAGTAGGCACACACAGTGCCAGGAGTTAAACACATTACATTCTTCAGTAAAAAAACAACCACCAAGCACCAAAGCCATTAAAGGACAGTAAGGTAAATGCATCCCAGTTAGTGAATCCTTTATATACTCCCTCAGATACAGATGAAATTTAGACTAAATCAATTCCTCAATAGTTTTGGCTAAGCACCAAAGAGCTTAAAAATGCTGAACTACTTCTCCCAGTAAGTCACCCAGGCATTTTCTATATCTCATTGAATCTGAATTCCTGTTTGCTAAACCAGCTAAAAACGTAAGGCAATTCTGGTATGAGATTTGGCAGCTGAGCTTGTCCAGGACAAACTGCTGCAAAAGCCACTTATGTGGAAATTACTTGGGAATAAAAATTATGCTAGATTAGATACTATCCTCACAAGTTGAGAAGCTACAGCAGACTCAGTCACTTATGGAACATTATCTCCAGGTAACAGTTGCAATGAAGGAGCTCATTACCCTAGTGCTGATGGAAAAAAAAATTATGTGAAGTATGGCAATATATAGCTCTTCCAGAGTGTCTAAATTTAGTCTAAAACTGGACAAAAAAACACATTCAGAATAAGAGCACTTTGCATTTTACTCACATTTGTGGATATTACAGATCTATGAAGCTAACTAGAAAACAGCCAGGAAACAAGTACTGCAATCCTGGGAAGCAGTTCATACACAATATTCAGACTAAAAACAACCAGAAAACAAAGTCACTCATTTTGAGCCAGAAACTCAAGAAGTCTGCACTGGAAGAATTAGTTCAATTTCTTTACTTTTTTTTTTTTTTTTAAATTACTTCTTTATAAAAAAAGACATTATAAAAACAGATCTCAAAAAGAAAACCTCCACAAGACTACTGATCCTGTTTAAAGGATCTAGGTTTATTTCTTTAGCTATCCAATGTGAGCTGCTTTGCTTGCACTTTTTTCTTTTGAACCCTCCTAAATGTCCTACTGTTAATAACAAACACAACATCCCCCAAAGCAGATTCTTACAGGAGTCAGGCCTGTCTCTGGCATCCACCCATAGTCAAAAGCACAGCACTGAATCTCAGTGCAAGATTCAAAACAAAAAAGACCATCTGAACAGAAGGGGCAAAAATTGCATTAATGTATATTTTAACTTCAGCAACTAACACAAGAAGTACAAGGCACGATTAATGAAAGGCATTTACACCTTCACCACATTAAACAAATATTTAATTTTTCCCAAGGCAACATGAAATTAGCATACAAAAGACACTAGGGATAATTAATCAAGTAAACCACATGCTAACAGCCTGTGCTCACATATTCATATGCACATATTTAGCTCCAGGTCCAATAGGAGTCTCCAATTTATTCTGTGATCTTACACAAACATACACTTACACAGCTATGCCCAGCAACAAGTCCTATATATGAACAGTCCTTTATTACTGTTTTAAAGATTATTAAAGCACTATGCTATTAAATTAAGCAAATAGGTAATTTCATTGTACTATTACCCTTGGGCATATGTGCATGTTGCATGCTGCCCTGCCACAAGGTACTGTCAAAGCTTAAAGGTCATTCTGAATAGACTAAACACTTTTCAGATAAACTCTGCCCTGACAAGAAAAATAATATAAGGGAGATAAATATATCACTACATACAAATTGCAGCTGAATGCCTTACACTTTCAGAACAGTAAGAGAAGTAAATAACTCTAAAATACAAAGTAGCAGAAGGAAAAGTGAAGTTACCTAGCAAACTAGGAAGTTGTCTGGAAGCTGGCATTTGCCTTAACACTTCATCCCTTAACAGGAGGAAAGCCAAAAAAATACTGATGGATCCAAAATGTAAGCCAATTATGCATAAGATCAATTACTTAATTGGTAAATAAATTTATAGCTGAAGCAAAAATGCACAGTAAAGCCTTTTTTTCTTTTAAATACAAAAAGAAACAGAAAACATTTCTTGATTATTCTTATGAAATCACATTCACATAATTAAGTTCAACAGAATACGATCCATCTAGGATATGGATTAGCTTTCAAACTGAAGAGAATGTGCTGGTGAATGATATTCTGCCTGTGCACATGAACATTTGTGGATAATCTTTAGTGGTGGAATACAGAACAATATCTAACAACTTCAAACAACTGTTTTCGAAGTGTGCATCTGCTTGTGATCACTCTTTTCCCTTTTCATCTATGGCCACCAAAAAAACCAAATTAGGCAGGCACCTGAGATTTAAAAAGCTCAGACTTTCTTCCTCTAGGGGAACAGTTTCTCCACAGAACAGGACATTCAAAGCTGAAACACTTTATTACACTTCTGAAAGTCATGTACAGTGGGGCAAATTTTGGTATCCCTACTTAACTCAGCAGCTGAAACAAACAAAAAATAAAACCCATAAAAACCCATACAGATGTATGGGTTGTTACGACTTCAGTTCTCTTTTCCAGCTGTCTGGATTTCAACTCCAGTCTTCGAACTCTGAAGTTATACCACTTCCCACTAGATTAGGGTCTCCTTACATTAATACTTCTCATCTGAGACAAATATTTGATCAGAGTAACAGAGAAACAAACGTGAAGTACTCCATGGTTTGCAAATGCTGAATATATACAGGTTCCCAGGTAAGGCATTACCCAGGGGTGGATGACAATATGAGCACAGACAACTGTTCCCCACATGATGACACAGTGTAGCAGCAACCAGTGCTGTCGACTGTCTTTAATGATCAAATGAAACATTTCAAAGACCAGAATTTAGTAAATCTGTGCCAAACAGGTTAATGCACCAAAGCAATGGGGTTTAGACTAACAGGTTTGCCACTAGGCAAGAAATTCCCTCATTTAATTTTCTGTTTGGAATACAGTTACATCAAACACTAGCATTGAGTAAAGTTTAAGTTACTATTTCTAAAGAAATTGTATGGATTCTGAAGTAACTTTCCTCCATACTCCTTGAAAGAGCTAACATAATCCACGTACACATGTTGATTTTAAATAGTCTTGTCATAGGCACATACCTGCCTCAACTATCACTTCCAGGAGGATGTGGAAAAATGTTATGCAATAGGAAAAATAGGTGTTATTGAGGATAAAAACACCAGACGCACACAGAAATGCTCTAGTTAAAGGAAAATTTGACAGCAAGTCTCAAATGGAGCAGAAACTGAATTCGGGCACATATTGCAGCAGCTGCAGTCTTCCATGGTCAGTTTTTATTGTGTCATTTTCTGAACTAAGTATTTCTTTTTAGCCTGGGTGGTTTGTGTGACATTTAACATGAAAGATTAGATTTACCTAATCTCTGTATATGCGGTTTATTTCCAGTTACATTGTTTTCTTCAAATCTCCTTCCTACCTTTTACAGAAGTCAAATCAAGTTAACCTCTTGTCTTCAAATGTCCAATATGAAACATCAAAGAGAAGCGTTTCCCAACTGGCTGCTACTGACAAGTATATCAGATTGTGGTGGTTATTCTTCTGCTCATCTGAACAAGCTGATAATGAAGGTAACAAGCACTTAATATATTTCTTCCTCTAATTTTATTCAGTTTCAAAAATATTTGGTTTAGTTAGGTTTTTTCCCCCAAAGACACCCCAAAACCTAAAATTACTTCAACTACATACCAGTTTCCCTTGAAAAGTTTATGAATTCAAGTAAAATCCTTTGAAAACCTTTATAGAACACGTAACATGTACTCTTCCTCAATATTTAAACACAAAAGGATTTAGCTATGCTATGGTTTGGACACCTTGGACATGAAATCAGGAATACAAAAATAAAAACAAAATACAGACGTTGCTTTAAAATTTAACATTAAAATCTACTTTTACAGATTAATAGGCCTGATGACCATGAACCCTGACACCTCAAATGTGATTCTACACGTTTCTACTGCCATTTTAAACACAGATAACTTATCTGTGTGCATATGGCAAGTTTGTAAGTAGCTTCCCACCGTAGGTGATTGCGGTTATTTAAATATGGAAAATTGGATTAAAAAGTTCCTGGGTGTAAATAATTTTAGAGACCCAAACAGTCTGTCTAAAAACACGAATCCAAGTAGTTCTGAACAGGAATTCACACATGCAAAATTGACAGTATTTTAAAATTGATTTCTTCCTCAAAGAGACACATTTGCTAACTGCAAACGAAGCCTGTGCCAGAAGAAAGAAACCCCAAATGGCATACTTAAGTGATTAAAGCCAGAAAGAGTGATGTTAAATTTCAGTCTGAGGCAGTAAATGACATTTAATCTGATTGAAGAATATTATATAACCAGCATGTATCTGAAAACTGAGCAGTACTTAAATGTTTTCACAATTGCCAGAAAATAGCTACATTTGCGGTTTAAAACCAAAATATGTCAGGAACTGTATTTATTCTAAATTTAGGGGGGTTCTCTCCTGAATTTGTACCAAACTGGTTTTTTAGAACTATGCTACACTAGACTTTCCAGAGGCTTCACCCAAGTCATCTTTAGAGGGGGGACAAGGAAATGTGCACCACAAATTCCTTATAGTTAACAATAAAAATTGAAGCTGAAAATTCTTCCTCTGCATATGTTTTTCTAAGAGGTGGATACTACACTGATGCAGGAAATAATACATGGAAGGATTAAAGAAATGAGAAGACCCATTCTGTTCAAGGGCTTTCCATGTTTAAACAGGAATGTGATTTAATCTTATTTGTATTACATAAGCAGGATAAAAAAAGGCAGCAGGCAAGTTTAATATAATGTGGACTAACTTGTTCATAGCCAATACTTAAGTAGCATCTTGTCTTTTTCTTCCAATTAGAGGGAGACAATCATGTTCTCTCTGCTACCTGAAACTCAATTTCTAACACAATTCTTAGAAACTATTTTAAAATCTCTAACAGTAACCCTGTAAAGCCAGAATTATTGTCTCAGCTATCTTTGCCTAGATTTACTCTCAGGGTAACTCTTTGACTAACTTTTACTTCTTATGTTTGAGAACTGCCAAAAAAAAAAAATTATTAAGATACTTTCTCTGAGAAACAGAGTAAAAATTGGTTCAGCTGGACAACTACTTCAATGAAGACTTCTCTGAGTAGCATTAGGATGGTGTACCAAACCTCATCAGCAAATGAAGCACCAATAAACCAAACAGCAAAAGAAGTTAAAAATAAGGGAAGCATGATTCCAAACCCAATAGGTTAAAAAAAAAAAAAAATCTTGAGTGTGACAATTTTTTAATCTTCGTTCCCATGTACAGGTATGTGTCAAATTGCCATTTTGATCCATCATTCATAATGATTATACAAAGTTCTTCACTGTTACAAGCACTGTCAAAATGCCAAGTCTGGCTATGCTACCTTTATGAGACATAGCAGAACATCATTTCCCAAATCATTTACCTTTAAATTTGCTGGGTGCTCCCATCATATTTTAAAGGCTAACATTAAAATACTGCTAAATTCAGTCTCAACAGCTCCAGCCATATATTAGAATCATAGCATGGTTTGGGTTGGAAGGGACCTTAAAAATCATCTAGTCCTAAAACATTGCAGGGACATCTACTAAAACAGGTTCCACAAGGTCCCATCCAATCTGGTCTTGAACAGTTCTAGTTTTGGAGCTTCCACAACTTCTCTGGGCAACCTTTTCCAGTGCCTCACCACCCTCATGGGGAAGAATTTCTTCTGAAATGTCTAATCTAAATCTACTTTCTTCCAGTTTGAAGCCATTAGCCATTCTATCACTGCATGTCTTTGTAAAAAGTCCCTCTTCAGCTGTTCTGTAGGCCCCCTTCAAACATTGGAAGGCTGTTAGAAGTCTCCCCAGAGGCTTCTCTTCTCCAGTCTGAACAACCCCAATTCTCTCAATTTGTCTTCATAGGAGAGGTGGTCCAGCCCACATCACCTCTGTGGCACTCCTCCAGACCCATCCAACAGCTCCATGCCCTTCATGTGTTGGGAGTCCACAGCTAGAAACAGCAATTAGGTGGGAGGCTCATGAGAAGGCAGTAGGCAGAACAATTACCTCTGTTGACCTGCTGGCCACTCTTCTTCTGATGCAACCTAGGATAAAGTTTGCTTTCTGGGCTGCAAGCCCACATTGCTGGCTCATGTTGAGCCATATTGAGTGTGGTGTAAATACAACACTCCCATTTCAACTACATTTGTCTCACTAATCCAGAAACAGTTACAGGCAAAATGACATAAGCAAAAATGTACCATGATGGCACATAAACAAGTTACAGCAGTTAAGAAACTGAGTTTATCAACATTGTGATCCTTCCTCTTATCTTTTCAATCAGATATATCCCACCTTGGGCACCAAATTTACAATTTTGAGCTGTTCTGTTCATCCTGCAAGTGTCATCACATACTTTTAGACAAAAGAAGTTGCTGGTATTGTTAATCCAAAATTAAGAAAACCACTTGAATTGCTTTATCATCATGGCAGAATAAAGAAGTTCTACATACTTAGGATCACAAGTTATAAAATGATTCAAGTTGGGTAAAACCTCTGGAGGTCATCTACACTAACCAATATCTGAAACAGGTCCACTTGAATCAACTAGGCTTGCTAAGCTCCACACAGCTAATGCAGAGTCTTGACTAAACTTTTTCAGGCTTTGGCAACCTCTCCCTCTAAGGAATAAGTTCTCAAAGGCATCCAATTGTGAGACCATCATCAGTGACAGCTACTTTTTTTCAATTTTATGATTCTTTCTCTTCCTTTCTACATAAGGAAAAGTCTATCAAGCTCACAACTGAATAGACTTACTGCTAACAGAACTTTTTATTATTTCAAACACTAGCTACTCTATTTTCAAAGCCCCTCATAATTAGGTTCAGCCTATCATATCTCAATCACTATCAAATCATAGAAATCAATAAAGTTTGGAAAATACCAGAGTTAACATGTAAGTCCCCTGCTTCACCTTAAACATTACCCATCTATGACAGCTCACTGACATGAAGTAAGGTGGTCCCTTTCCTACCTCTACCTGCTAATAGCCACACACTTGTATTGTTTATTATGCCACCACTAGTGTGCTCCAAACCACATTAATTTCTTAGAAAAGAAAAACAAAAAACAGCACCCTAAGTGGTGGTGGGTGGGATGATGGAGGATAACACACAGGGACACAACACACTGCATTGTTCTCCCACTGTCCTACAAGATTAAAAAAAAATGCCTCACAGATGATCAAAACTGGCAAAGGCCACTCCAGAAGAGGAGATGACGACATATAAAAGTAAGAAGAATAAGAGTAAAAAGGGAAATGGGTAATTTCTTCCACTTCCAGCAACAATGAGCTATTATATTACTCAGCTATCCAACTACAAGCATCTGCTTTTGTCCAGTGATGTCTGCCTTGGCCTGTAGTGGTTATTCCACATCTCCATAATTCCAAGTTTCCTTAGACCTGTCTTAGATTTCAAAACTCAAATGTTTTGGTGCAGATTTAAAAAGGAACTTCCTATTGTCCTTCTCAGTGGAGATAAGTATCAGCCCTCTGCATAAATGCCATTAACACAATGAAGAAAAAAAAAAAGTCATCTACTCTAAGTACTTTTTTTAAAATGTGACCTAACTTTCCAGTCCTCATAATTCAGCTGGTATCTTGTTTCTCTATAGTATCACTAATGTTTGTCTATTTTAAATATAGTGCCTTAATCTGGATAATGAAACCTCCCCAGCATCAAATATAATGTAAACATCTGTATCATAACATATCCTTCTATAGATAGATGGAATGATGCCCATCTTCCAGGTAGCATCACTTGGGTGGTTTATAATGAAAATTAAACAAGCCAAGTGTTCTCACTTTCAGATAATCCTTTTATACTCAACTTTGACACATTCTTTACCCAATTAGAACTCAAGCATTCACTGAGTACTACTCCAATTTATAAACATAATTATAAGTTTTCTAATCTTGGTCTGAAGAGCAGCTGCAAACATTTCCCACACAATGCTATTCCCTGCTAACGCATGGTCTCTTCCAACATACCATTCTGTTATTAATAAAAAGCATCATTTGAACCAGATACAGACATTCTCCACTTTAAATATCCTCCCAATTTGATGGCACAGTGATGTAAGCAGCTGAAGCAGTAGTCCCATGCACTACTTTGAGTCATGCAAACAGAAA
The DNA here is from genome assembly GCA_013399055.1 of Ramphastos sulfuratus. Lineage (NCBI taxonomy): Eukaryota > Metazoa > Chordata > Aves > Piciformes > Ramphastidae > Ramphastos > Ramphastos sulfuratus. The sequence continues at coordinate 67,668 of WBNM01013007.1, read as the reverse complement.
CAAATTAAAAACATGGGCTTGTTACCCAAAGCCACCAAGATGATTTGTTGTAACAAGATAACCATCTTCATTTACATCTAAAAGATATTAGTTATCCTTCTACATATCCATTTTCCAGATCCTCTCCACTTCCTACAACTTCTTTCTTTTGCCTGCTGTTCTTCTGGATTCACGTTGTCAAGATAGCCACCTAAACTTTAAGAGATTTAAGATGGAGTCAGAAATTTAATTTCAAAATATATTTACTGGGCCCTGCCAATTTGAATTCAAACAACGGTAAGTAAGTATTCCTTAGTACAGTTTTCTGGGTCAAAAAAGAAAGAACATTCCTTTCCTCTTCTAAAGAAAAACTACACTAAACATCAAGTCACAATAATCTCCCTTGTGAATCTTAAAGGAAAAAAGCCTGTTAATGTTTGAGTCATCTCAGTATCTTTTTCTCTCCTTTTAGGCAGGCACAGCTTTAAGATAATTATTATGAAATTGAAGGTTATGGATCTCTGGACTGAATGCAGCATAATGACAAAAAGTTCTTTAGATGAATCATCATCATCAGTGGTTCCATATTCTTCTTCAAAAGAACTGCTTTGACACAATGAACTACGTCTCCACAAGGGATTTCTGCTGGTACTGGGGTTTTTTTTCAGCACAGAATCCTCAGTATGCCATTTAAAACAGCAAGCTCTAAACTCTTTCCAGTACAAAAATGTCTTTCCAGTATATTTTTATTAAAAATCTAACACACAGATACAGTTTTTAGGCACATACATATATATGAAGTCACACTCGGTAAATACAGTTAGAACACCCAAAGAGCTGAAGTCCACAGCTATACAGGGCATAAAATGTGAACAAGATTACCAACTGATGTTCACACCAGTGGAAGTTTCTGTTGACACCAAATAATCCACAGCTCACTGGAACTGTCTTGGCTGAGAACATGAATCCCAGACTTTGAACACCGTCACACTTGGAAGTGATAACATTGCTTTCCTCTATACCATAGTAGCAGTTCAAAAGAAACTACAATTTGCCACATGCAACACTATTATTAAACTGAAGTTAACAAATCTAAACTTGAGGGGGAGACCTATCAGCACAAACGATCCAGGTCACAAAGATAAAACATTTTTTGCCAAAGAGCATTGTCAAACCTTTCCTCCTGTATCCAATGTACACATTGTAATCTTCAAAGTTTGTAAACTTCTAATTGCCTGTATTTCATATGTATAAGATCACTTATATAGGCAAGACGCTTCTCCTTCTCTGATTAGGTAAGGCTTGTCACGACACCTTTTTGGATATCCTAATATTTTTCTTCTGCTAAAATATTATCCCTTTGTGAAGTTCCAGGTTTTATCAATATTGCAGTATTCCCAGGAAAAGATCCTAAGCTGTTCTTCTAAACCAGACCACAAAACATCTGTTTCAGCACCCTAAGGCTGAGAAATAGACAAGATATGTTAAAAAAGCTACTGAACACTTTTGCTCTACATTCAATTCCTACAGTACCATTTCAGAAAGCATTTTATCATGAAATCTAGTCCGCAGTACTAGCTCCCACACATAAACCAGTGCATTATTCCCACTGAAGAGCATCTGTGAACTTAGAGCCCTGATCCTAATCTTTACAAACACGCTTAATAATAAGCCCATGAATCATATTCCAAAGGTGATGCTTTATTTAAAGATGAGAAGTGCCTGTACTGCCCAACTAATACGACACTTCTTACCTGAGCAATGTATGCAATTTAATCCATTGGCCTATTTAAACCAGGGAGAAACAAAAACTCTTTTTCACTGATCACATGCTAGTTTCAATGCATTCTTGAATAAAATAATGTGCTGGGTTTTTCTTCAAGATTAAGTTAGCATATTCAGAGCACATAAGTGCAAACACTTGAGGATGCATTCACTTCAGGTGGAAAGCAGGTACATACCTTAAGGGTTCTGTATGAGCAGCACTGTTTGAGAATACCTTAGGGCAGATGGCCAGGAAGGCTTAGATTTTGAGTGGCAGTCCTCTAATTCAATTTTGAAATTATTATTTAAGTTTGTAGCAGTAGAATATATTATTAAATTATATTAATACTAAATATTTAAGTATCCAATATAATATTTATAATGTGGATAGTCATGCACAGTGGATGGAAGCACAATGTATTGGTGGAACATTTTGATGAAGACTAAATTCCTTGAAAATTGTACAGCTTTGACATTACTTTTATCTCCCACTGCAAACATGAAACTATTTCAAGCAAACAAGTCTGCATACATGCAAGCCTATGCCATGGTTTTACATTAAGGTGCATAGAGAAGGTTCAGTACGACATCACATCAGTATGTGAGGTCAAAAATATTGTCCCTCAGGCCTCTCTATCACCAGGTATGCACAGAATGTTACCGTGCTGTTCTGTCTTTCCAAGAAGAATAGTACCCAAGCCATCTGCCTTTGCATACTGCATATTTTTCAGTACTTACAGCCTTTTCCTTCTGCTCCAGAGGAACTTAGTCTGTAAACACTCCATAGCTATTACACCTCCATAAAATAAAAAGTTGTTCTAATGGACATGTTCTAGAAACAAGACTTACGAAACACATACACGCTGCAGAACCCTCAATGAGTACAACTCTGCAGTTGTTCTGCTGCAAGGTAATTTCTTTTTTTGAGAAGCTGTGTCTTTAACATAACTAGAGTTCACTCCAGTATCTATCCTTCCTCAGTCCAGTAAAGAACTGATCTCAACTTGTGGGAATAAGTTCTGTAGTAGTAGACATCAACACTTGTGTTAGGGCTAAATGGCCTCTCTTCAAACCAGAACTCAACTGGTCCTTATGGAGTTCAGCTCAGAAAGTATACCCAAAGGCTGTCAAGAACCTGTGCCACCTCCCGACACCTGTGACTCCATTAATCCTCCGACACAGAAAAGCAAACAGAAAACATCCTTGACTTCATGCACAGCACATTTTGTCACTCAACAGCCCTAGCAGTTTCTAAATCTATCTTCCAAATACATTAAGTATTCATGCAAGTGTAACCCAGGTATTTCTTACATCTACATCCCTTTATTCCAAAAAATGCATCAGAAAGTAATTTTCACTCGACAGCTTAGTGAATCTGAAACCACCAGTGAGTGTTAACACCAGCCTGACCTGCTACCACATCTCACAGAAGAGATTTTCAAGTCAAAAAATTCTACTGATCTTCATTATTTTAGAACTAATCACACACATGTAATTCACAGCTTTTCCCTTTGAAGGGCAGTGCTGCATCTTTAATTAGGTTAATAGACAAAACCAAAAGACAAGAAATAACCAAAGGCATCTGATCTGAAGTGCCCGTAATTAAATATCTGTCTTATTTCACTAGCTCAGAAGTCTTAACTTGCTCTGGCAATGCTGTTTGGAATATCTGTTATTTTCTCCCATTTTGAATAAAGACTTTGGAAATTGGATTTCTTTCTACACAGACCTTAATTCAGAATAAGAATAGTACATTTTTCCTGAATGTCTTTGGGAATCGTTAAGAAACACGTATTTGAGTTAAAGGAGTTATGCCTCTGTATTTGCCTACCTCCATTAGTGCTGAAACTGCAGATGAAGATGTGTATCTCCACCTCAACACAGCAACATTTTCTGGTCACTCGTGCCAAAGCACATCTTTTAGTGAGCTAGGCAATGCCTGCAGCACATGAACTGTCCTCAGCAAATCAGAAAACATATAAGGGAAAAAAAAAAAAAAAAAAAATCAATGTAATGGTAAAAATATTTAGATGTATAGTGGGGATATCTTTCTTGGCAGACAGCATCCTATGCAGCTTCACCTACAGTAAAAGGCTGTCCAGTTAATTACTGGCAAAAAAACCCCCAGATATCTCACTTTGTGGAAATACGTTTTCTTCTGTCAACAGTTCATGCTAGCTTGTTGTACAAAAGTAGCTGTACTGTCAAGAGTTTCCACTGATTCAACAGCATTACATGCCCTTTTACCCCTGAATTATATAGGTTAAAAAAAAAAAAAAATCCACATTTAATTGTTTTTCATGTAGGGAGCTTAAGATGACAAAGGGAAAAATCTGAGAAACTTTTGCACCTAACACTAAAGTTTAAACAATAACTTTAAATGGTATGATTATTAAATCATGTTCTTTCAACATCACAAAAATGCAAAAATTTTCTTTTTTTGAGAAGCTGTGTCTTTAACATAACTAGAGTTCACTTCAGTATCTATCCTTCCTCAGTTCTGCAAAGAACTCATGATCTCAACTTGCAGGAGTAAGTTCTGTAGTTGTAGACATCAACATTTGTGATAGAGCTAAATGGCCTCTCTGCAAACCAGGAAGGAAGCCAGGTTCCTTTTAACACAGGGAGTGTCAAAAGCTCAGTACATAAACTTACTGCAAGTGGTGCATTTTCTGAAGTCCAAAATAATTACATTTTACTGGAGTTTTTTTAGTGCTATTTATTACAAAACAGGATTATAAGTGTTTCCTTATAAATGGCATGACGCTCACCTGCTTGAGCAAAACTCCTCTGATAGTAGCCTTCAGCCCAGATTATTGCTATGAAGGAGCTTCACACACATCAGCCACAATCCAGTCATGCAACAATTTCCTATTGCGTGTGGAAAATCTGTGTCTCTTACTTCTCTGTTGGCGTCTTAGGCAATACCTACAGTAGTGCCCTGTCAGATGATCACTTACTGCTTTAGCTGACTAAACAGAGCTGAACAGGTCTTTATGCAAATTGTAGCTATGATTTAAAAGGTCATGAACCATGACATAAGTAGTAGGCCAACAAAAGTGGAATAAGGAGAACAGTGGGGAAAATAAGGCAAAGTCAAGGAGATAGTGCTAATAAGCAACAAAATTCAGATTCCATGTGGAAGTTTTGCTGAGGAACGTATCTTTTTCTGTAGTTTCTGTGAAAGAAGCTGGCTGACCCCAAACCATTAACGCTCTAGATTTTACTGTAAGAGTTCTGTCTCAATTAACAATCCAGGGGTCATAAAAACACTAAAAAGCCTGCTGCAAAGCTTTCCTAACAGTTGCACTTAACAAACCAAAAGCAATCAAAATTATTTCCCTATCACACAATGCATTTTCTTAAGGAACAGAAATTCCTTAAAAATGACCCAAATGTGCAAAGCAGCAAATTTTCAAGCTTCAAGTATTTATCATTCAACAGAAACCAAACAACAGCCTACAAAGTGACTGGCTGAAAAAAAGACAGGTTTACACAGATGTGTACTTGGGCTAGTATCTCAGAGATCAAACAGGCTAAGCTTTGTGCTCCCTTGTGTTCCACAAAACAGTCTGGATACACAGTTTTGCAGAACAAGTCTGAGATTTACCTTTCTCTGTGCAAAACAACTCAAAGTCAACTTTGTAACCAAGCACTGAGATGACAGTATTAAAGTCTGAAATTAATTATAAACACAAAATTGTGTTGCTTGCTTTCTATTCTTTGCTCTTCCCCCTAAATCTCACAAGTGATTTTATGCAAAGGCCAAGGGTCACTTTTATACCTTTTCTTTTGGCTCGCATAGGATCAGATTTTGACATGAACTATGAGCAAACTGAATAAAACAGAGCACTGGAGATCAAACAGGTGATTTTTTTTTTTTTAATTAAAAAAATATTAATCCCCTATCTCCCCCTTTAGAACACAGGTATCTTCACAAAACTGTCTTGACTGACACTCATGTACTTAAATTTGTGCAGCTCTCTCATGAAGCGCAGCAGTCAAGTAAAGGAACAGCTAAAATCCTCCATGCTATTAATAGAAATGTTGACAATTCCTGCCCAATTTAGCTTTTACTTCCTTCTTCAATGTAGACTAACATTTCCCATGAATATTTGGGTCCCTCTGAGCTAACTTATCCTGGCTCAACCCAAGTACAGCTTCAATGCACATCTGAATAATAGTCTTTTAGATGAACCCCAAGGATCAAACCCCATCCCTTACAGCCTGTGTGGAAGTTCCTCATATACTGTGCTAAAAATTAGGGCTGGAGCAGGGGTGGTCTTCACTGAACACAGAGCAAGAAAATGAGGTTGCATTTTACAGCACCACTGATTAAGCTTTAGTGATTTTCAGTAAAGCAAAGGATCTTAAGAAGGAGAATATACTCTCTCACAACAAGATTATTCTGTCCAAGTTTCATAAATCCAGATCAGCTCTTCCCCTCACCTTCTAGTTTCAGATACTGTTCATGAGCATTCTATTAGTGATCATGTGGTTATCAAGTTTCTCAAAGTTTCAGGGAATATGAAACATCAAACCCTCAAGTTTAAAACTGGACCAGTGAAGGAAGCTGCATACAGAAGGAACTCCTCCGTATCATCCCACAGCTTTCAGATGGGAATTTCTTTGTTTACCATTCACAAAGACATGTAGCTATCACAAACACCCTCTAAGATAAACTGAAGCCAAGAGCAGAAGTAAATATATCATCTGCCTTTTGGTCTTCAGTAAAACATAGATTACTCCACCCAGATTCAATCTTTAAAAATGAAATTGTTTCACAAAGAAAATTTAACAATGCAAAATACAGATATTCCATTTGCTTCAAAATGAGATTTTGGCCACTGGTTAAAACCTTAAGAGAGCTAAAAAGACTATGCATCTATAGTAAAACTAGGTGTTATAACAGCTTCTGGACACATTCCTGTCCACAAAGGCTCCTCATTAACAGCTTAAAGTAAGTACAAAAAAGTATCTCCTCTAATGCACTGTGCTTTATTTACAGATAAAGTCTCAATAGAGTTTCTTCATAAAGTAACTGTAAACAACAACAAAACAAACCAGTTTCTGGAAACGTAACAGCTTCAAATTCATAACAATGCAATTCCAAACATCAGAGGTTGAACTAACTGTGCTGTTCCCTGGTATCCAAGAACAAATGGAAAAACTGCTTTGGATTTCCACCCACTAAGACACCAACAACCCCCCACCCCCAACCCAAACCTTCATATTCAATATTGCTAATGCAAAGTAATCTGCTAGGAAATTGATGTAGTTTATGGTTTTGCTTTAATTACATTTGATAGGGTAAAAATGCTACTGTCGTGGCACAGCATTCCAGCCAAACAGACCTGGAAGGAAGTGTGAACCAGCTCCCCATTAACTACCAAGAAATTAAAAATGTCTATCTGCAGACTATCATTTCCTCTAAATCCCTACACAGTATGCTAGTCCCCATAGTTCAAACAGTTTACAGTCCAGAGTTGTGCATCTTGGGCTCTTCCATTTGTAAGGGGTTAACGCTTCTGGGTGGGGGGAGTGGTCAGAACTTGACCCCAGGTGTAGTGGTTAGCCCACTCCCACTGCCTGTCTGGACCCCCTATATAAATAGAGGAACTCCCTGTTGCTCTTTCTCTCTTCATGGACTGTGTACCTGACATCATCCTCATTCCTGTCCTACCACCTGGCCAGTCTCTACCACACAGTGGACATCTCTTCAATCCACTGCCATCCATCTGCTTGTACATACATTTTGTATCTGTTTTCCCTTCCCTATACCTATTTGTAACTCCCCTACCTTAAATACCTTTGATTTGTTGTTAGAATTTTCTTTTACCTTCCAAATCGTAGCCAGACTGTTCTTTGGGTGGTTTTACCCCTTCTGTCTCCTCCTTTCTTTCCCCCTTTCCAGAAGGGTGGGGGGGAGAGAGGGGAAGGCATCCTACTATTATTGTATTGGTTTCCCCTGAGAAGCTAAACTCAAACCAATACACCATTAGACAGCTAATCAAATGCAGCAACTTGCTATGCATTTCATATGCTTATAATAAGTAACTGCAGCCCAGAAACCCACAAGTATTCATATTTGGTTTCCGTTGACTTTTCCTTCAATCTTATGATTAAAATCCACTTCACATATACTTCTGATAATGTAAATTTTATTCTGTTATGCAGTACTGTGACACTCATAACTGAAATACAAGCACTCCAGGGAGAAATAACTCCTATTGAATTTAAACCAGGTTATTAATACATTACAGAAAATTCCACTAAAAGGATAATAAATTAAAATTCAGTAATTCAAATTAAAACTAGCTAATTAGAGTATGTCTATATCAATGAAAGCAAAGTGGCACAGATCCTGAGAATTAATTAAAAAATGTCTAAGCATTTCTGTAGATTTCTAAAGCAGTAAACAAACCTGGCTTCTCAAGAGGAAAAAAAGGACATGAAGTATTGTTCAGAAGAGCATATCTTTGTTTCTACAGTTCCAAATTGCAAATATTTACTAGTTGTACCTCACAGAAAATAAAAATGCCAAGCACAACACCTGAATTTCACCCCTAAAACTTACAAACAGACAAAACCACTTAAGTAATTATTACAGCTAATTACCCCATTGAAGACAGAAGAGAGGATGAAGACATGCGCCATGAGTAACCTAGACTCAATGAAGGTAGTTTTCATAGAATAGTAAGGTTGGAAGGGACCATCAAGGACACAAGGATCGTCTAGTTCCAACCCCCTGCCACAGGCAGGGACACCTCTCACTCATACAGGTCACTGGAGGCCTTACAATGTAGTACAGAAGCGAAGAACTGCTTTGCGAACAGATATACATAGCTGCTATACTTAAGTACATATTCCTAATAGACTGATTGTTAAATGAAAGTTACTTTTAGTCTCTTCATAAAAGTGTATTTACTGACTTGGAACACCAATGGTTTCTGGCAAAAAGAAAATCAGACAATTACACCTGATCAAATTACACCACCATTCTCAGGCTTAACCAGCACATCAGTTTAAACAACTTGCAACATCTCACACAAAAAAGTAATGTTAGATCAAGAATATGGAGAGGTAGAATGAGAAAAAAAAAATCATAGAAGTTTGAAACAGGTTGCAATGATGCCTGTAACTATTACAGCAGTACTGGATGAGGAGAGGAAGGGGATGAGAATAAATCAAATTGTAGTGTGACGCAATTTCCTATTNCCCCACACCCCCAGGGCCTGTTCCTCAGGGCTGCTCTCAGACATCCACCACCCAGCCTGGAGTTGTGCTTGGGATTGTGCCTACCCAGGTGCAGGACCTTGCACTTGGCCTTGTTGAATGTCATGAGGTTGGCCTGGGCACACCTCTGCAGCCTGTCCAGGTCCCTCTGGATGGATCTCTGCCCTCTAGCAAGTTGACTGTGCCACACAGCTTGGTGTCATCTGCGAACTTGCTGAGGGTGCACTGATTCCTCTGTCCGTGTCACTGACAAAGATGTCAAACAGCACTGGTCCCAGCACTGACCCATTTGTCAGCAAAAGAGGAGATAGCAGCCAAAGGAGCCAAGCGCAACTGCTAACAAACCTAAGTGAAATGCCATGTGATTTCTAAACATATGGGGGAAAAGAAGGGAAAGAGGAACACAACCCTACTTAAAAACTAAACCCAAAACAAAAAGCAAGAGACAGGTAGAGAAACATTATCTTATCACATTACAGCTCATTATCTGTGCCAAAGGAATCCGAACATTGCCAAAAGCCATGTGAGTTACATGCAGCCCCTAGGAAAGCCAAAGAACATGAAGACATCTGATTTTTAACTATTGATAGTCAAGACACCCAACCTTCTGATTTGGCAGACAGAGCAACAAACCACAGAGCTGCTCTGAGTGGATTTACTGCCAGATTGAAGGCATTAAAAAAAAAAAAAAAAACAAACACTAAAAAATGTCAAGCATTTGTTTGTAACCTAAGTTTAAATTTTCCTGTGTTACCCTCTTTGGGTGTAGAAACCCAGTTTATTATTGTAACTTTAAAAACATCTAGCTGAGTACCAATGAGTTGGTTTTGGTTTGTTTGGGGTTTTTTTGGGGCAAAAATAAATCAAAGGATGATACAAGTTTCATTATCACATTTTTTCAACTGGATAAATAATAATAATCAGTTTTTACAAGCTATTGATGCAAAAAAATATACATTAAATATTTTACTATGAAACAGTGTTAAAGATTCATAACTTCTGCTTTAAATTGTATTAAGCTAAGTACTGAAAACTAACAAAGGCTACAAACAACAGGGATACTTTTTCATGTCAGCAGCTCAAATAGCTGAGCTACATGCTACTTGAAGTACCATATTTAGAGTAAATATGTGAAATACCAGAGCAGTTTCAACATCTGCAGTCTTACCACTTCCTACATAAGCAAAAGAATCACTGCTCCTAGAACATCACCACTGAAACAGTGGACAGATGATGTGACTGAAGAACTGCTTGCTTGGGAGGAAACAATAAAGAATATTAAGATTTCAGAAGTGCTCTTTTCCCTTTTGTCTGGAAAAGGCGTTCAGGAGAAAAGGAAAAAGAACAGGTTGATCTGGAGATCTTTCTCGGTAAATTAACATAGATCTGGAGGTAATTATGTAATAGAGCTCGGAATGAGTAACTATCCTGCTCCAGCAAGGGGGTTTGACTGGATGATCTTCAGAAATCTCTTCCAACCCCTACCATTCTGTGATTCTGTGTGTGATAAAAATCTACATAGACCATGTATATGAATTCAAATAAAACCACTGGATTTCCCTTCACTTGACCACTCTTCACTCCAGTAAATTTCCTTATACTTCATGCTTGAAACTGACCCAAAAGTTAAGTTTTGATATAAATCTTGTTCTTTTGCACCCTGTCTTGACATAAAACTTATAAAAGCCTTATTTATTCATGGTTAATATTGCAAGTGATCCAGATAAGCATTACTTTAACAAAGCTCCTTTAGCAAAACAGCACAGAAGATGTTTAGTCACAACCGGAAAATCCAGCCTAGTTGTTAAGTCTTTATGAAATGCTTAACTTCATTAAGTTATTTTCACACAGCTAAATACAGCTTAGTTTCCTAATTTCTCAAATCTCAATACCAGATTTGTCCCATATTAGTCATAACTTGGATATGCCATCAGCAGGCTTGAGCCTAGCACACTGAATTTACTAATATTATTTTGAGATTCAGAACCCACAGCTAGTGGTAGTTCCTTCACATTTAGGAGGATATATAGTTGATAAAAATGTCATCCCTTGCCTGCTCATGGTCACATTTCACAATGTGAAAAAACTGCTAGAACAGCAACAAAAATATCAAAACCAGTAATTTCATATCAGCATCAGTTTCTTTCCTTTCCACTTGGATTGCAGCTTTTTGGCCTGTTATTTCTTGTTTACTTGTAATCCAGGGCAGATGTCATCAGTTATGGAATCTCTCTTCTACCTAAGCCTTTGCAAGATAGCAAATTACAAATTACAACTACTTTCAGCATTAAGACTTCAACCAGCAGGAAATCTAAACCACTATACATACATACCAATGGACAATAGCAAACAAACAGCTCTTTCACAAAAAGCAAAGTTTTCATTACTGCAGCAGCAGAGTTTGCTGAGATACTCAGAAGTAAAGACACATACTTGAGATCATTGCTTTAAAAGGTGTTTTATGAACCACGTGGAAATGTTTAATAATTGTCCCAGCACAGGACTTCCAAAAAAATTTATAAACAAGTCATTTACAATACTTACCTGATTTCTTCTGTCATGCTTGAGGAAGAGCTTCTGCACAGATTACAGAATTTAAGTATGCCTATCTGGCACACTGGGATGTTTTTCAAAAAGCAATGGATGTTTGAGAAATTAGTGAGAAAGCTTTAGAGATACTAAAACAAAAAGAAATTTAAGGAGGCATTTAAAAAAATGCAACCTTCTGAATAAAAAAAAAAAAAACCAAAAAAAACACCACATCTCTGTTGTAGAAAATCTGTTGCATTTTCCAGAGAAAGCAAAATGTCAGTAACATTTTCTAAGGGAACTTTCCCAGTATTCTATCATTGTAAGCACTTTACTGATCATGTATTTTACATAAGGCAACATACAAAAAGCAAAAAAGGGAAGCTTTAAATTCCATATTGGATAAGTCATCTCTTTTGTATTATTATGCAAACCAGTGTGGCTTTCTGAGCCAAGTCACTAGGAACAGCTTTTAAGCTTTCACATCTAAAGATCAAAAAATTGAGGATGAGAAACTAAAGACTGAAACAGATTATTAAATCACAGGCTGAACTGTAAAAGCATCTCTCTTACAAACATCACTTTTGGAAGACATGGTTGCAGCACTTAAAAAAAAAATCACAACTAGAGCTAAATCCCAAAGTTACATGACACCTGAAAATTATGGGAAACAATGGAAGTACGAGGATTACAGTAAGCTGATTGCAGGTGTCCTACAGCTTCTCCTCCTTCCTGCCTCTTACTTCATCCCAAGCAGAATACTGCTTCAGGCTAAGTAAAATAAAACAACAGCTGCAGAACTAAATGGCTATTCTTTCTGCAAATGAGCAGCTGTGGTAGAAAACTGGCCCTCTGGCAGTCTAGAGGAGTATGATAGTTCTTGTACTTTGCTAAAAGGCACAAGCAAATACTCCAGAGGAATTCTAGTAAAAAGTTAAGAAAAGTTGGCAAAAGAAGAAATAGTAAAGGAATCACGGAAACACTCAAAGAAAAATGAACACCTCAAAAGAAAGTTGTAATAAAGCAATTATCTGTATTTGAAATTATTACAGTTACACACAACAGTTCTAAGCACAAATAGCAATTGCCTCCAGAAATTTAAGTCAACGATAAAATGGGAAGCAAAGACACAAGAAACTTCAGGTAATCCTGCCAAAACCAGAAAGAACATATAAAATTTGTTAAGTACTACAATACCATAAAAGGAAGGTGGATAATATATTTCTGCTGGAGAACACAGTAGTATCCACGGGAGTTAACCCACAGTGCCACTGAAATAATGCAGTTATGCTTCAGTACATTCAAGGCACGTGAACATTTAAAACACTGTTTTTCCCTGTTTGAGTACAAATCTCTTGTGATATACAGCAGAAAAGGAAAGATCCTTGTCCCTCGGTTCTACAAGATACCCTCTGGGTACTCTCTCATCTGGGAGCAGCAGCTGTCCTCCACACATAAAGCAAGTCTTCTACTAGACTTTATTTGTTCTTATAGGGGCCTCTAGAGAAAACCAAACTAGCTGACAAAGTACTTGGGAAGCAAGTCCCCAGCACGCTCAGTTAAGTTTACTTTCACTTACACAACTCACAAACATTTATCTGACTGACATAGGGCAATGTTCTGCTTTACTGTCTTCCTTAAAAATTCCTTCACAATAAGAAGTCAAGGAAGTTACAGGCTCGCATAACTATAGAGAGACTTCCTGTTAAGAAAGGGTAATGACAGCATTGCAACTTCCTTCCAAGTCATTCATCCACATTTTCCTTTAAAGAGCACTATTCCATTAGCTAAAAGCTGACAGGGTCACTATGCCATCCTCATTCAGAGCCCAACCCTAAAGATGTTTCAGGTTAAAGCTGTTTTAACTATCCAGCATGCAATCGTACACACACACACGCATCACCATGCTACTGAGATATCACAGCTACAACTGTTTCACTGAACTGTCCTAGTGGAATATAGTTAATGCCAAGTAGAAGGTATCTTCTGGATTTCCCACTATCCATCACACATAGGTATGAAAGCACACACCCTCACCTGCATCCCACCCCCATTACAATCATGTAAAATAGAGTGAAGCCTGACAAACAACCTGAAGCCCTTGTTCTAAGCATCACTATACCAGCACTGAACCTAGCAACAAAAAGCTACATCTCAGTATACAAGTTAAATTCACAAATTAGTCTCATCACTGCTCAGAGAGGTGTGAAAACTAGGACAAAGTCCTACTCAAATTGGGTTTTCTGTAAAAGAAATTTCATTAACTATGCTTTGAGGATTTTTGAGACTATTAAAACTGTCAGATTACTGCAAAAGGGGTAATCCATCCTTACAAAAGCAGCATCTAGATTACAAAGCTGAGAATCCTTATGCCAGCCAGAAGAGCCAACTTTCAAAATGGCAGAAAAGCAAATCCTAAGTGCAAATATACATATAACACTGGAAAATAATTGTTGCTATCTATCATAAGCCATGTCCACTTCTAAATCATAATTCCTTCTCCATCAAACCAAGAAAACCAGCTATGTTTTACAACAGCAGAGAAGGGTCTGTCTTTGAATAAGATTACATTTTTACCAGCATGGGCTACAAATGCCTTTTTTTTTTTTTTTGCATTCTTTAGGGTAAGGGCCACAGTGAAACATAAAGGGAACATGAAGAGCTAGGATGGGGAGCACTTCAGTTTTGGAACTCCACAGACAGTCAACAACAAGGTAAGTACAAGAATAATCATGCACAAGTACCTGTGTTGTATTTTGCCCTATTTGTATGAATTCACGTGAGGCTGACATACTTAAATGTGTTCATGATGGCTGAAGCTTAAAGAAACAATTTCAGAAACAGAACAGTCAGATTTTGTGGCATTTGTGTTGCTTGTACAGATCTCATTAACAAAATGCATGTCAGCGTCACAGAAAATACTACAAAACCAAGGCTTCATTCCAGGACAGTATTAGAAAACTCATCAACTCACCTGGAACACCACCTTTAACAAATTAAGTTCGAGCTGTCATTATTATAACAAATGCTAATTAGAAAAACATTTTAAAGGCATGCTGTCTGTGAGGGTTGGTATATTGTCATTCACAGTGAGATGTCATTTCATAGGACTTACCTAGTAGTTCAACTATTTGCTGTAAAAGGAAGATATGTGCAAACAATTCAGAGGTGGGGCTTGAGCCACAGCTTGTGCAAAAAAGCAATCATTTCTAAACATACAACCATAAATGGCATGAACAAAGAAAATGTTCAAAATACGACACCATGTGTCATTTCCCAAGGCCAGGAACAGACTCCTAACAAACATAATAAGGACAGCATACAAAACTTATCTGCCCAGGATCTAGAGAAAAAATGAAACAAAAGCCCCCAACACAGCAAATCAAACAAGTGACAATTAATAAAACTAGAAAAAAAAAAAAAACCACCACACAAAAACACCCACCAAAACAAAACAAGCAAACAAAAAAAAAAAACCACACCAACACACCAACCTTGGTTTGCTCTGATAAAAGAATTGTCTGAGAAAGAGGCAGGAACTGGGAAAATGGTGTTCTCATTCAGTGACTACCAGAGCGCTTTCTAAGGAAGTTCAAGCACCCTTCTACAGCAGCATCCTATAGGTCCCAATGATGATGTCCCCTAGCAAACATGTCCAGAACACCACCAGGAATACACATGCCAGTCTAAAGAGCAATTGTCTGCTCACCATGCTGTTCTTTTTCATAAAGCTTGTATCATGAAATATATCAGCTGCTAAATGAAACTGCACTTTTAGCACTATTCCAAGTTAAACTTGACAATGTATTTTCCAGAAAGCCTCCCTTCTGTTGTGTGAAAACCATTACCACCACTCCCAACTTCATACATAAGCCATATGTATCACAAGGTGTCTTGTCCAGCTGAAACTCATTTACTTAAAGTCCAAAGATTTCAGAGCCTTCTGACACCCCAGGATAACCAGGAATAACGAAGCCAGTTACTTTGGCTTCAGGAAAGAGATTAAACTGAAGAGGGAATATCAGAAAGAAACTAAGGTAGCTGTTCTTGGACTACCCTAAAAAAACTGATCACACCCCCCTCAGGTACTCACAGAACAATAATTTCTTAAATTCAGACATGTTTTGGTGGACAGAAGAAATAACCACAGTACAAGTACTCCTAATATTATCATCTGGTCTTCTCATCTTGATATAGGGCAACTCAAAAGACAGAAATTCAAGACACATGAAGACCTAATCTTCTCAAAGATGTGGGTGGGAGAAAAAGAGAAAGCACAACATACAGAAGGCACAGGCCACACAACTCTCTTCAGTATACTTCCTTATATACTGGATGGGGAGGGGGAAAGGGTCCTTAAAAGGCCCAGAATAAATAGATGCAAGATAATAGGGTATTCAATCCAAGAACATCCTCACTCCTGTGACCTTACAGCTTAATAGGAGGCAGACAAATATGAACTTCGGTGCTCACCATTCTCTTGATAATCACCTGGATGGAACACAGCTGATGGAAAACCTCTGAAGCCTTCCCACCTTGGATCTATTTTTAATAGAAGCTGAAAAATGGCCAGTACCTGTACGGGGTGTTAACCTTAGGTACCAATGGTCTAAAGAAGTCTTCCAGGCCCATCTTCCCGAGTGAAGGAGACAGACTGGAAAGGTAAGACTCAGAAGAAGACCCTCACTGAAAGAAGTTAGCCCCTCAAGCTCTCATTTCACATATTCTTCTACGTGGAAAAGTTACAAGAATGATAGAAAGGTTTGGGGTTTTTTTCCCTTTTTTTCTACTGACTATCCATCAAAGAATTAAGACAACTGATCGGCTATTCCCTTTTGAAACTCCTGCACCTCCTCTACAGAACAGGGGAGTGATGGCTCCAGCCAAACAAGAACTAGATCAATTAATAAATAAATCACAATCCATTCCTCTGCTTAGCCTCGGCGGTTCTCTCTCCAAGGAAGCAGCCTAAGGCAAGTCCTATCGTTCAGAAGTTCACGTTCTCCAGGGCTCTGTGCACAGGGAAGGGCTAGTAAGGGCCCTTCTGTAGAGCTGATACACTGAAGAGCCTCTCCCGAGCTCTCCATCGCCACGTCCCCGATCCTACGCTCCCCCCACCCAAGAGAATGTCCTACGCTGAAACACACGGAGCTCCTCCGCCTGACGAGGCTTTACGTTCCGGCCAGGCCGGCGGGAGAGAAGGCAGCCCCACAGCGGTTACTACGCTCCACAGAACCTCGGGACAGAAGGGAGCCCGGCGAGACGCGCGGGGGAAAGCCCTTCGGCCGCCATCCCCCCGCGGTACTCACAGTCCAGGTGCTTTTTCTTGGGCCCCATGACCTCGTGAGTCGTGGCCTTGCAAACGGTTTTGGAAACCGCCGAGCCGGTCACGCTGTGCTGCGCCGCTGTGATGCGGTCGGTGAGGCTTTGGCCGGACATGGTGGGTGGCTGGCGGCGCTGGAACCGAGAGCAGCTCCGCTCCCTCCTCAGGGGCCGGGACGGGAGGACTAGCCGGGCGATGGAGCTGCACGGACTCCCCACCCCGCCGTGCCGCAGGCGGCCCCCGCTCCGCCCTAAGGGACGGACCTGTCACCCGAGGAGGNCCGTCCCCTCCCCCCTGCGCGCCTTCCGCTCGGCCGGGGACAGGGGACACAGGCTGGGCGCCGCAGGAAAATGGCGGCGGCCGAGCTCCTCCTCGGAGCTTGCCGGGCCGCCCGTGTCACGTGACCTGCCCAGCGCTCCGCCCACGTGACACGCCCCGCGTGAAGCCGCTCGGTTCAACGAGGCGGTGGGAAGGGGTGGGGGTATGGCATGCGGGCCCGCGCGCCGCTGCGCGGTTATGGCGGGACGGAGCCGGAGCCGGAGCCGGAGCCGGAGCCGGAGCCGTTGCGGGGCGACCGCTGGGCGGGGAGGGGGTGGTGACGGCTCCGGCCCCTCGGCGCCCCGGGCGTATGCATGACGGGGGCAGCCCGACAAAGCTTGGCGATGCTAGAACTGGTGTTCCTTCCTCTGGTATCCCATCCCCTCGTATCCCTTCCCCAGTGGTGGGCGCACGGGATCGACTGCGAGCCGCTGCTTGAGTTCAGTAGGGCGGGTTAAAGCGCCGTGTAGAAATCCTGTGGAGCAAGTTGGGGTAAGGGTCTCCGCTCTGGAGGAAGTTTCTGTATTTCTCAGCTTGGAAAGTTTGTGGAAACTCCTTCAGTGTCACGTTAGACAATGGAAGCGTAAAGGAAAAATCAATTGACAGTAAGGAGTTTGGAGCTCTGTGGCTGCTGTGATTGTGCTTCTCCTCAGAGTTTTCATGTGAAAGTTTGCCAAAAATTTCTCATATGTACATCACAGCAAGCATAAAAAATAAATAAATTTTTTAAAAAGGTGTTTTTCAGGTCTCTAATGATCAACCTCCCACTGTTTCGCTACTCAGCTAATGCTTCCCAGAGCTCTTGGATTTAGTAGCTCTGTTCCTGGCTTGTTGGGATTTTGCACGAAGTTACTTAGTGTTTCTGTTCATAAAAGTTAAGTAACTGTTCCTTAACCTGCGTTCTGTAAGCCTGGTACCTGTATGACCCAGACGCAGTGGCGGAACAAAGAGGAACTGGAGTCATTACCTCCTGCTGTGCATTGCCAAAGTGCAGCCACAGCCTTCCAGCTATCTGCGACTTTCATTACTTATTACAACAGGGCTCTTCTCCTCCCTCCCAAAGGCACAGCAGCGAATGATAAAGCGAAACCACAGGATTCCAGCAGACAAATGTTCTTCCCTCTCCCAGAAGTGCCTCCTCAAGAGTCGGTTTGGAACTGTCCCTCATCCATGCAACCAGCGCAATACTTACTAGACAACTTAAACAGAAGCAGTATACAAATGATACTCAGCTCTGTCTGCTTGACAGAATATATGAGTAGAACTATCTGTATATAATGTGTAAGGAAAATCGGTGCCAGAGGAAGGGCATTTGGCCAAAGCTGACCCCAAAAGTGCCATTGCTGTGTGTGTGGAAGGAAGGCTTGCACATGTAGAGTTTGCTTCCCCTGTAATGCCAGGCTCTTTGAAGATATTGTCATGGTTGTATTTCTTGGCTCTGAATTGCTTCTGGAGTCTCAAATACCCATGCTGGGGAAATAAATCAGAGACATACGCAGCAGTGGACTCTGAGGTCTGACAGCTTTAGTACAAAGCTTCATGCCATGAAAACACTCAGACTGCTATAGGCTGTTGATACAGCAGCACATATCACTGTGAAGGTATCTTCTTTTTTTATTGTTTCCAAATTATACTGTAAATCTGAGGTATAAATAATTCTGACATTCCTGACATTTTTTATGCTAACTTCAACTAGGATCAAGATTTCAACATCCCACTTCAAGCTGCTGTTTGGAGAAGTTCATGGCATTGGCCTAAGTAATTTAGGCTCTGTCAGATCTTCTCTGNTTCTATGATTCTATGATTATGCCTGTTGGTTTCTCATGGAACAGTGAAACTATCCAAACAGGGGAAATTTGTGACTCCAGGAGTTACTTGAGACCAGATTTGGACAAAATATCTTATTCCTAAGGGGACAAAAAGTGACCTTGGTCTTAGAGATCAAAAACCAAAAATAAATTTAGCCTTTTTACAGTGCTTCATAGGCATAGAAACCTCACAGTTTTACCCCGCATTTAAAAATTCCTCTTGTTATTTTTGATCATAAGGAGAAATGGGAGAGAGAAGTGGTGGGAAAACAAGTTTTTGTAGTTGTTTGCTGCTTTTTCATTGCTTGGGAGCCACAATACCATTCCAGTGAGGAGCTTGAAGCACTGTGATAGATAGTATCTGAGCACCTCCCAAAGATTTGGAAATTGAAATCAAAATATTATCTCTTTTCCTCTCCAAGCTGAAGAAAACAAGTCTGATTAGTTTATACCTCATTTGTTTTTGTTTGTGTGCCTGGGTGTGCTTGGGAGTGAAAGGAGAGAGGAGTACATATCTGAAGAGAAACTAAGGCAAGGACAGGAGACCTATATTTAGCAAAGCGGCAAACCTAAACAAGGTTCTTTTCTCTTGTGAATAGTTCTTCCAGATACTGCATCCAGATCCTAAAAAACACTGTATCTTACATTCATAAGCTCCCAAAATGTCAGTGCTTCACTGGCATCCAGCTATCCTGGAAGGACAGACAAGCTGACAGGGCTGTTTTTCTCCCCCTCATATAGTGCTGAAAACCTTGCCTCAGCATGACCTCTGTAATTTATTATGTATATCACTTTCTTGCAACAGTGTCATTGCTACCCTGTGTGGTGCCTGCCATGCTGTAATGCCTGCAATTCCACTGGCTGCTTTGGTGTTCCCAGTGCTGCTGGCATCCATGCCCTACCTCTACCTGATACTATGGCAAACAATTATAAAAGCTATGGGGTTTGGTATACTATTATTCAGGCATAACTTCAGAATTAAAACAGGTGTTTGGGCTGAATTTCAGGCATATTAGTAATCATCCCTTCTGGGGCACAAAACTGGTCAGGCACAAAGTTGAGCACATGCTATAATAAACTAGCTGGCTCATTACCAAGGATTTGAGGGCAAAAAAAATCCCAAACCAACAACAACAAAACAAAACCCACAACAAAAATAAAACCCAAACATACAAAACAAACAAAAACAAACAAACAAACAAACAAGCAAAAAAATCCAAACCAAACAAACAAGCAAGCAAAACCCAGTGGGCATAATCTGGAAAGGGAAGGAGGCTTGTTGAGGAAAAGTTGCAGAAAGGCAAAACTTTGAAATAGGGCTGGACCAGTGAAGCAGAGGTGGAATGGCTAAAGGAAATAGTAGGTGAAACACTGACCAGATAATGAGGAGGAAAATCAAAGGCAGTGAAGCCACTAGGGTAAGGTTAGGAACCACTCTTGTGGTCTTGCATAAGTGGTTTGGAAACATGTTACAGCCCAGATGTTTTCTTTGACCCATTTCAAGGATTTCCATCGTTTCATTTGCTATTCAACATTACAATATTTCCCCCAGCTTTTAAGGAAAGGTGAATTTGATGTCAGCCCCAGGAATTTAGCATTTGAGCTGAGAGACATAAGATATGGATTAACTGCAGGACGGGGAAACACCACCTCTTTGGCTTCCCAAATGTAGGTAGCTATAACATAAGCCCAACTCATAGCCTCTTAGGATTATATGGTTCATTTCTTGTGCACCTCTACCAATGTAGAACTCTCCAGAGCAGCTGCAGTGCTAGACACTGACTGTATACAGCAATCTAAGGTTATTGATACACTTTTGAGTAGCCTAATTTTGCCCAGCCTAGTAGAACACTGCCCATTTAATTCCAGTATCATAATTTCAGATTATTTTCAGGGTTTGGCAAAAAATACCCAATGTTGCCTTCCTATGAAAGACATTTCATGGAGTGTAGAACTGTGTCCAGTTCTGGGCTCCCTGGTTCAAGGACAGGGAACTGCTTGAGAGGGTACAACAAAGGGCTACAAAGACGATTGGGGGACTAGAACATCTCTCTTATGAAGAAAGGCTGAGGGATTTGGGGCTTTTTTGTGCAGAGAAGACCAAGAGGAGGTCTTATCAATGCTTATAAATACTTCAAGAGTGGGTGTCAAGAGGATGGGAGCAGTCTTTTTTCAGTAAGTGTCCAGTGACAGGACAAGAGGTAATGGGCACAAACTTGAACATAGGAAGTTCCATCTAAACATGATGAGGAACTTCTTTACTTTGAGGGTGGTGGAGCACTGGAATGGGCTAGCCAGAGAGGTGGTGAAGTCTTCATCTCTGGAGTAAATCAAAACCTGCCTGAATGGTGTCCTGTGCAACCTGCTCTAGGTGAACCTGCTCTGGCAGGTGGTTTGGACTAGATTATCTCCAACCCCTACCATTCAATGGTTCTGTGATTTAGTCATACTACAGCTCGACTATAAGAACTCAGTATTACTAATTTGCATCATCATAGCAACTGCATCAAATAATTTTGTGTACAGTGATTAGATTGCTCTTGTAACACCTGTAAGAAAAGAAACATGAAGAAATTGGGGCATAGAAAAGTTGTGGTCAAAGTAACATCTGGGACAACGAAATAAAGTAACCCATGGTTACTTGTTGCTCATTTATGCTTCCAACAGGCAGCCAGCAGAAGTGTGCAAAGTGGCCAGATGACATGCAGGGGGAGGAGCTGGCATGGCCAGGGAGACTGCTGGAGTATAGCAAAATAGCCACAACACACACCAGAACTGGGATCCTTTTAAATGGATACCCCTCTCCACTGCTCTAGATGTGCTTTGCACCTCTGACAGTCCTCTTGCCCACATGTAACATCGTGACTCACTGGATTTTATTTCTGCTTCTCTTTTATCAAATTTGTATGAAATTGTTTTCAATCCTTCCGATTTTAAGTACTCAGCCCCTTCCTTTCTGAAAGTCATTCAGATCATGATCAGATTCAGAACAGAACAAGTTCATGGAATACCATATTCAGTTCGTTCCTGCTTCAAATACATCATCCTCTTCCATCTAAATTCTTACCTGAAGCCTATCTAGAATGTTCCTGCTGAAGTCACTTATTGCTCTGCATTCCTCTCACAGCATCTCCTTTTCTTTTAGCTCTTCACTGTCCTCACATCTAGTCCAAACCTTGTCCTTGCAGACAAAGCCAACTTCCCAAAGTCTATGTTGAACCAGCCATCTCTCTCTTAATTTTTTTCCTCTTTCTGAAAATGGTGACAGCTTTGATATTTCTTTTGTTCACCTCACATTTCCTCTTTNTAAGCAGGGTAATTAACTGCAAGCAGTGTAAGCGACCACACGAACCTTCTCTGCCAGTAAAAATGTTTGCTTATGCTGGGTGCCTTTAAAGTGTTCCAGTTTTGCCTGTTCCCTGTCTGTATACATTTCCAAACCCTGCGTTTTGAACCTTGTATATAAGTTTTGTGGCGAGATTTAATGTTAATAAACAGTTTTCATAGTTATTAACAATCTCTGCCTGGATATCAAAATTTATATCATTATTAATTTTGAATACTTTCATTACAGTGTCTTTCTGTGTAAGACCAATATCCAGTGTTCTTCCTCATACACATCCTTCTCAGCTCTGCAGCTTGTGTCACCTTCTCACATAGCTCCAGTTAACGAGTACTTGATGTCCCTTGCTGTTCTGTTCTCCAAAATGAAGCTGACTTTGTCAAGCAATAAAGCAGCTGCCTGAGAGCTAATGTAATTTTGACATGAGAAAAGCAGATAGGAAGGGAGAAGAGTGAGTCAATATGATTTCACAGGAGGGGAGCAATTGGAACTAATTTCACTGCATTCACCTAGCAGTAGGGTATCTGGGTAGGAGCTCCCATGTCATATGAGAAGATCTAAGTAAAGGTGGAAAACAAATACAATGCTTCTGAATTCTGTATGTGTTGTAACACCTTTGCCTCCTTGCCCTGACATGAAACTTCCACGCTGCGAAATCGATCGTGTCATTAATGCTGCAAGCAAAGACCTTCAAAACCAGGATTGCTACTTAACTGACAAATGCATGTAACAAATGTCTCTTCCTGTGTAAGACAGAAACAATCTCCTCTACATTTTGTTCACACTTTCCAGTGTATGTATCAAACACTGACACCTCTGAAGAGCGAGAGGTATGCTGCCCCTGTGTCTGCCACGCATTGCCCATCAGCAGGCATTCCTAATGCACTCCTGCTGGTCTTTCCTAAGGACTTTTTGTTACACATCCTTTCTCAGCAGCAGGCACTCTCACAGTAACTCGCTCAGATGCTCCAAGGGGAAAAAAACCAAACCTTGCAACACAGCCCTACCAGCACAGTAAGTGCACCAATATACTTCCCTCAAATTTCTAGAGACCATCTTTTATACAGGAAAGGAAAGTGGCCCAGCTAGTGACCCTGTCTTCATCCCTTCTCCCTAGTTTCATCTCGAAAACACAGGGCTTTGCTGCCAAATACACATCTCCCCATCATTTCAGGTTGGCACTGTTCATGAGACTTGGCAGGAGATAGCATTTGATAAGAATCCTTCTCTGGGCACTACTGAGAGAGCACTGTCATTCATTTCTCTCCCCTGCCAGTTCACAAGCACCAAGCCAGCAGGGCTAGTGCAGGAGGAGCTGCATTCCTTTCAGGCTCCTGTAACTCAGAAGCAGCTCCTATCATTTCTTTCAGCCACCTTTGAGCCAAAGGCAATCGTTACACACTTAGGCCTCAAAGGAATATTTTTAAGGAAAGCTATAAGTAAATGAAAATGCAGGATATGAATGGAACAGCCACTTCAGCCTGCTGCCAAGCTATAATTGGAACTTATGCTCACACTCTTGCACACACATACGTGCAGCAGAGCTTAATAGATTCCCTCATTAATGTTGAGGCTCATGTGCTCATGCTCTGTGTCTGGGAAAGCTTTACACCCACATGAATTTTGATGTGGAGCTGAAACAAAAATGTTGATACTGGCAATGCCAACTATAGAGAGTAAATAGCTGGGTCCAGTCCTGCCAATGCTGTCTTGAATGGGGCTTCTCACCCAGAAGAAAACCTATGTGTGAAAAGTATTCTCACGACCGGGTCCATGCAGCAGAAGTAAATCCTGGTTCCCTTCCTCACATGAATACATCCATTTATGCCAATGAGTTGGTTTCAAGTCTTGCATAGGTAGGTCCCACTTCCTGGCCTTTATGTGAGATCTGAATCTTGCCCACTGAAGTGAGTCAGGCTATCAGTGTTTGGCTCTCTGCTTCAAGGGACAGTGACTGCATTTATGTGTGGGCAGACTTTGGTGCTGATTAAATCTAACTGCTGCACCAAAAAGGGCATTAACTAAATGCCTCCCAACGTTCTGCTGGTGTATAAGCTATTCCACATCTTAAAACCAAGGGAAGATTTGTCCTAATTCTTTCCAGTATACACAAGCATATAAATGAAAGTGCCTTCCAGTCAGTGAAATGGAGGAAAAGCATAAAAAGATAAATGAACTGGCTATATAAAATTGGGGTTTCAGCATCTGAAAAGGAAAGAATTACAAGTAATGTTGGAGTCACTATTCTCACCTACTTTGTCATCCTGTGTTTCCTGGGTTTATTTCTAAGAGCTCAAAAAGCAGAGGGTTTGGACTATATGATCTTTCAATGTCCCTTCCAACCCCTAAGACTCTGTGATTCCATGATTCTGAGCAGCAATGGTGCAGGCTTGTCTTGACGATGTGCTTCAGCCATGACCTCTGTCTAAAGTGATCACATTGTATGTTCCACTTGTTTCTGCCACTGAGGCCAGGGCCAGATGCAGGCCAGATGTGAATGGCAGGGATACAGCACTCCCTTCACAACCCTATGTCAGGTACTCACCTTTCTGCCATTTATTGGGCTTGAGGAGATTCCACAATGGAGGACCAAACATAAGAGAAGAGGTACAGCTCTGCCTCGGATCATGCCTTCTCTCCAACTCCCCACCACTTGCAGATGGGGTTGTGATGCCAAAGAGAGGATGAAGTGATACACTGGCAACAAGTAAATTGACAGCACTAGAGCAGTGGAGTGGGAGAGGGTCTACAATAAGGTTAAAACTCTCTTGGTAACCTCCTAGTAAATCCGTATAACAGTTTAAAGCTACAAGAGAATCTGGGAACAAACTCCTGTGATTTCAGAAGACGCCTACTGTGTTGGAAGTTGTGTGATGTGGACATTTCCACTGGTACCTGGCTGCAAGCCAACAAATGCACTTTCCATGGATCACAAAATTACTGGAATTTTTACTGGTCATTTTTATCTCAACACAGAAGCAAAGAGTGGCAGAAGATCTGTATCTCATTTCTAATGCATCCATCTATCCAGTTCTTCAGACCACTTCTTCTGCATGCTTTTGCTAATCAATTAAGCACTCCCTTGCCGTTTCATACAGTGTCCCTTTTCATTAGAAAGCCAGACATGTTGGCAGTGCCTGCTACCAGAGGAATAAAGAAGGAATAATGATCCAAAAGAAAGGATTACAGTCTCTCAAATTGCACTGGGATATTCTCAAGTCAAACACTAACCCTGCATGTATTGGTATTCACTTCTAACATTCTCCAAGAGCCTATTCATTGCTAAAGACTTTGCATGTTGCAAGAGCAGCTGAAACCAAGGAAGAACTACAAAAGCAAGATGCTGACGGACATTCTGTGCACCTGTGCTATTTAGCCCTCACAACCCAAAAAAACAGGGAAAGATAATGAGCAAAAATGAATATCAGATGCATTAAACTGATTCAGATTGCATAACCCATTTGGAGGAAAGGGGAGAAGGTAAGTAGTTTGCACAACAGCTTGCTGACCTGGAAGATCAGATGCCTTTTAGAACATTTAACTAAGAACAGCTGTAAAGAAAACAGTAGTGTAGGCAGGTAAAACCACAGATCAAATACTTTGCAAGTCCATATTTCATCACACACAGCGTGCTTTCAGATGCCAAATTCTGTTCCTATTGAATCTATGGCAAAGTGCCCACCGACTTCAAACAGAATAGGTTTTGTCTCTGTAAGCTAAGAGTATGGCCAGCAATACCAATGCACTGTGGAAGTTAATCATGTAGGTGAGGAGGGAGGGAGTTGGTACTGTGGCTTTAGTGCCTGTCTGATCTTAAGACTTTTATTTTCAAATTATCACAACTGTTTAGGGACATAAATTCTTTCTTTTTTTTTTTTTTAGTCTACAATATTTTAAATTCTGTTGGCTGGATTGGTTTATGTTGATAAGTATTGCTTAGTAAAGAGTTTTTTTTTTTTTTAAAGTTAACCAAAATGTTCAGGACATTAGAAACACTCTTTTCAAAACAGATTTTTTTAGTATTGTAGTAAGTTTTGATTAGTGTGGGTCTTTAAACCTCGTCACTGCTATTCTCTTCCATTTAATTTCTCCTCAGCTCCATGACATTGTTTACTGAAGCTTATTCAAATTTATATTCTTAAGCCTTATCCTGCAAGTGGATTTGACAAATCTTTGTGTTTGACATCTCTCAGCATTGTGGCATGCATCTGAGCATGAGTCCCTGCATGGATGTGAAAGTGAGTAGCAGTAAAACAAACTTCTTTTGTGCGGTTAACTAATTCTGCATCAAAACAAGTAAAAATTGCCAGCAGTGTATCTGTAGTATTTTAAAATCAGATAAAAATAGGATTCTTTAATTAGCATAGCTGAAATTTAGCCAAATTGGCCTCAGACACAGCAGGAGATGTACAGTTTGTCCTGATTTTGTGGGGAATGAAAAAATGTAACACTTGGCACATGAGCTAACTACACTAACTGAAAATGTTATTAAAACATTTTCAACTACATCAGATGTGGTGGTTTATCCGAGATTAGTCCACATATTTTAACAGAACAGAAAAGCACAGTTTTAAAGTCATGGACTACTGAAAGGAACAAAATGGAGAGAAAGTGATTGACACTGAAAATGTCGAGGAAAACTACTTGCATAGTGAAGTTAGTAAGCTCCTGTTGCCAAATGATCTTACTGACACAGAATAGCATCATCCCCTACAAATAGTTTTATTGATCTGGGAGTGCAGGGGTTTAGCACAAAGAAAATTGGAATGTGTTTCAATTTGAGTGAATGTTTTCAAATGTTCAGATCTTAAAGTCACCATGTTTTATCTTCTGTGTGCCCTGTTGCATAATATGGGTTTTGATGAGGTTAGAGGTGTTATATTAAGATGGGATAAATTGTTTATTGAACAGGACCAAGTATCAACTGAGCAAACATTGCCATATCTAGCCTAGATGTAGTCCCTGCCTGTGCATGACAGAACTGTTGTATCTTACTATGCAGACACTTTCTTGTGCAAATGTAAGGGCAGAATTCTGTGATTCTCAAATGCACATCATTAAGCAAAGATGCTGTCATGAGTCATGATAACTTTGTAAAAAGTCCCATAAGAAAGCTTCTGATGAAATCAGATGTGGGCTTCAAACGGGTCCCATTGTAAACAAGTGAAAAATTATTATTCCTGAAGCAGTATGAACTGAATCCAGAGAAATTCTTTGAGGACTATTGCTAGCCTCTCTTCAGAATTTTGCTACTTTAAATTGCCATTAAAATTTCTGCTAGTGAGGTTATGAAGGATCATGAAGTTCAATAGATTAGTGGATGTGGCAGCTGCTCTCACCATTCACTTCTCCTTAGACAGCCCAGCTCAGTTTAAGAGCAAATACACAGCTGCCTACAGCTATTTGGTAGCTATACAGCCACCCAGTTTACATTTAATGGCCTTTACTCTCTGTGCAATTGCTTTCTTTTCCCCAAAAGCTTAACTATGAAGATTGCCACAATCTCAGATGTGACATATCACTGCTTTAGAAGAAACAGTTACCTGAAGAACTTCTCCAAAATGCATCCTGCAACATACCTCTTGTTTTGTCTGTAATGCAGATAATTTTGTTTCCTAGAAAGGACAGCTCATCACTTCATAGGACTGACTTTACCCTGCACAGATGGTTTGCCTATTAAAAAACTATCCTTCAGAAACTACAGTAGAACTGGAGCACTCTTAGGCAATAGTTCCCAGATTTGGGTTTCTGACCCTTCAGAGGTTGTAGCAGTCCCGAGGCACATTGTGATTATAGCCAAAATTAAATGGTGTACATAGTTCTGAGGCTGAGAGCCAGACTGAAGGGGAACATGCAATCAGAAGAGTTACTCAAAAGCCAACTGGACCACATTTTAATCTTGTAGCACCTCCTGTCTTCTGATGCTTTGATTATCTGATAGTCACAGTGGTTGAAGATTATTATATTCATTCGTTTAACAGGCAATAAACACCGAGACAGGAAGCATCCTTCCTCAAAGATCCTCAGATGTCTTTTCTACCCCAACCCATATCCCATTGGTGGGGTGGGGGCAGGATGGCTCAGTCACCCCAAAACCTCTCTGTCACTTCTCCTTGATACATGCGCTCAAGAAAAGCAGCGTACATGTTCTTTGGTAAGCAAAAGGATGTCTGGGAGCATTTATCCCCTTAGAGACTTGCTAAATATCTCATGGGTAAATGGAGCATAGCTGAAAACAAAGACTTAATTCCACTGTTCTTGCTAAAGCTTCTGGCCAGTGCTGTCTCTTAAAAAACAGACTGGAGGAATGTAAACATGTAAACATGTGTTTGGCCAGGAAAGGAGTCATTATATAAATGTGAGTTGTGAAGAGGATTTCCCATGAGTACAGGGCTTTTGACACAGCTTTGATCCCAGGGAAGGCACAAGTCTCAGGAGTCACATGCTTTGCCTTAGAACTGTGCTGAGGCTTCTCCAAGCCCCAGGAAGCTGCAAGGGCACTTGCTGTAGCACGGGAACAGAAGAAGCTCTGATGATTGAAAGTAAAGCTTGAACATCATCATGCTGAAGCCACTCTCTGTTTAATTAGAATGTTCCACTGGTCACAACATGTGAGTATCTGGCTATGATACCTGGATGGTCCGTGCATGACAAAATACAGGGGAAAAAAATTCTCATTAGCCTCCCAACTCTCTCTTGTTCCAGCCATAAAATCCATGTATCTCATCCACTCAGCCAACTGTTGTCATCTTCCCAGGTTTAAACAATTTCTTTGGTCTCCCCTCACCTGCTGCAGTTTCCCAGAGCTCTTTATTTTAATTTGCAAGGCCAATAGTACTCAGGCCACACCTGCAGAGCACACTATAGCAACCTAACAAGCAAGTAGGTGCAGGAATGAGCTAGAAACTACAGTGTGTAGGGCAACTGATCTAGTTCATTTCTCATGTGGAGTAATGTCTCTTTAGGTCCTCTGTCTCCTTCCTGACATTCTTTTCCATCTTGTCCTTGCTTTCTATGTCCTTCCTTCCCTTTACTGCCTTACCTTCCTCCCAAAACTCTTTGCCCCTCAGTGTTCTTGTGCCCTAATCTTGATCTACAATTTGCTACTCTCCTCTTGGAACACACTTTTAAAAGTAGGATACATTGAAAGCTACTTTCCCCTTAATGAACAACAAACAAAATAGGTAATACAAGAGAATTAAACAAGAGCTCTACATTTGGCATAGCTGGGGCTATGGAGTGTTTACATTTCTGGGGAAGGAGATTATTCTTCTTGCTTTCAGCGTTTTGAGCTGTTAGGATCTGACTTTCATGTTTGTGTTTTGGTTTTGCTTTTCCACAGCCAGGAGGGATTCAAGTCAAACTGAACTTTCCAGAGGGATTCTTACATGGGTAGCATGACTCCAGGCTCCAACAAAGATCACAAGAACTGGGGACAACCTTGGGCTCTCTGCTGTGAATAGCACCATTTAGTGAAGGGAATGACTCATCGTGTCCAAAGTGAATCCTGTGCCTAGACCATCAAAGTGAAGGCACCAGAGGATTAGTTTAATAATCATGCTGTTGGCATTGCTGGTGGCTTAAGGAGACAACGAGTGACACTGCTCTCCTGCTCTCATTACAGCCATCCATTCCCCAGATGCTGCCCTTATGCGTGCAGTCTTTGTGCTGCTGGGTGATCAATCTGACCAGGGGGCTTACCTGACCAAAAAGGTATTGCTGGCCCTTTTTTGCAGAGTTTGTTTTTCAGTTGGGCCATAGCTGCCTGATCCAGTCTGTGATGTGGCTCCAAAGCGTGTCAGCACAGAGGAAAGGCGACGAAAGGTGGAAGCATGCAGCTGAGAGCGGGAGTTCAGGAATTGTGCAAATGGTCCTTGGCAGTCCAGTGACTGAACACTGAGCCACAGTTTGGGACTGCAACCTTCTGTCTTGCCTGTTAAACTCTTATTGCATGTGATTCTCTATAAAAAAATGTCTTTTGAAACTATTGCAAGGGTGTTTTAAGAGAGAAATGCACTTACTGAATTTCCACTATGATTTATCTTCCAACCCCTCCTCCTTTCCCAGTCTCCTGCGACCGATCATCTCATTTATGTATTTAGCAAATGTGAAACAGAATACTCCACTGCTTTTCCCCCCATTCTTAAATAAAATGGTGGGAATTCAGCCTTTCAAAATGACTAAGCAAAGCAACAGGACTTCTGTTCGGGAAGAAAGACAGAGATCTTCATTTGAGGCTTTAGAGAGTTTCAAATACCAAGAAAGAGCTGAAGCATTTAAAACCAAGAATTCTTAAGTGACCTTTTAATTGAAGGAGTGTTTTATATATCAGAGTTCCTGCCCATATCCAGGGGGCTGTGTAGGAGTTCTATACTGGCATCAGAGAGGTTTGTAGTTACAAGGCAAATGTGGGCTTTGATTTAGGTAGGAAATTAATGTTGAAAATAGCATTTTTATTCCAGGCAATAAAATGTGAGTTACAGTTCTGAAGATGACAGAATTTGTAGCATATTTATTTGCGGTAAAAATCTGCCTCTGAAGGAGGAAATAATGACTTGTTGATAATACTGATTCCAACGTAAAGGAACTCAGTAGTGTCAGAGGGCCAGCTTTTCACAGAACAAATGATAAAATACACATCTTTGATCTATGGCTTCTAGCCACATTACCTTTTCTTCCAGTGATGTCACTGTGTACAGTTCTGGAGCCCCCAGCACAGCAAGGACATGGAACTGTTGGAGCGGGTCCAGAGGAGGCCACGAAGATGCTGAGAGGGCTGCAGCAGCTCTGCTGTGAGGACAGGCTGAGAGAGTTGGGGCTCTGCAGCCTGGAGAAGAGAAGGCTTCCAGGAGACCTTAGAGTAGCC
>WBNM01013007.1:10178-35701 GCA_013399055.1 Ramphastos sulfuratus | reverse complement strand
TAATTTTTTTTAACTAGAAAAAAAAAAAAAAAAAAAAAAAAAAAAAAAAAAAAAAAAAAATTCTGTGTTGTGGTGAGTTTATTCTACCAGGGGAGGGATCCACCCTAACCCTGTACACCATACCTTTCATATGGAAACGAGGAGGAAGGGGGAGGAGAAGGATGAGGAAGGGGGAGGAGAATACACATCCAACCCTGCTCTCCAGATGTGACTGCAGGTATTTTAAAACATAATTATGGAACCACATCAGCTCGTTGGCTTCCACACTGATTGAGTGTCTCGCCTCCTCGGTCTGTTTCTCGGGGCTGTAAATATTGCTGTTCATGCAGCAGGAAGGCACCTGAGCCACAGCCTTGCTGACTAATGACTCAAAAATTTGAGGACAGATAGAAGCCATACCTATTCCTGAAGTCGCTTGCTCAGCAAATCAGTAGAAATCTGTGCAGCCTTTATATCTTAGCAGTAGTCCTCCCTGCACACAGGTGATTTCACACTTCAGGGATTGTGTTGTGACAGGTGTCCTTCCCTTAACCTGCCCCTTTCTGTGCCTTAGGAGAAACAGACAGACCA
Organism: Ramphastos sulfuratus; assembly: GCA_013399055.1. Taxonomy (NCBI): domain Eukaryota; kingdom Metazoa; phylum Chordata; class Aves; order Piciformes; family Ramphastidae; genus Ramphastos; species Ramphastos sulfuratus. The sequence continues at coordinate 35,131 of WBNM01013007.1, read as the reverse complement.
CAGCCCAAACTTGCCACCTGTAGGACACCTTTGCCAAGAACACAGGATACTTTGCAAGGTATTAGCTCTGCTTTGATGTTTATAATTCTTTGCATTTTACACTTAAACCCCAGCATCTGGAATTGAGTGGTTATGTGAGGAATTCAGCTTTTGTTTGTTTCTTTGGAAAGTTTTTAGTGTTCAAAGTTGCAAAGAAGGGAATTAAAAATCCAGGACTCAGAAGTTNAGCCTGTCCTCATAGGGACATGGGGGACCAATCCCTCTCCACAATTGCTACCTATGTAGGGATTTTAAAGTAAATTTCATGGTAATGAAATCTGAGTCATGATGTTTTAAGATCAGGGCTGCTGACGATGCCTCTTTCATTGTCCTTTGCATAGTCCCACAGACTCAGTCACATTTGGTCACAGACCAAGCACACAGCTTGTGCAGTGTAATAGCAGTACAACAGGTTTCCTGATACCTGCTTACACCTCAGAAACCATGTCAGGTACACAGTGTTTGCACCTTCACAACTAGTTATTTTCCTTCTGAGCAAAGGAAGAGCTTTAGGCCAGTGATGACACTTTTCATGGATGGTGGCTTTTCTCCACTGTCACCAATACAATGTTTTCACCAGAATTAAGAGTGAGCTCAGTATACATCACAGTTGTTCTTCAAATGGCTCCTTCTGTAAGGCTTCTGCTTCACTGCAGCTCTGAAGGTGATCTCCTTCTCACTTGCCACGCACACTTTTCATTACAACATTTTAGGCAATTAGAGAACGCTTCAGAGGCATTAACTAATTTATCCTTTACAATACCTCTCTGAGGTGTGCAAATGTATTTTATTGTCCTTCTTTTACTGATGACAAAAGCAAGACATGGAGATTAAAGGCAATATTGTCTCCTGTGTTTCTGTTCTTGGGAAAGAGCCAAATTCTAGCTGAAGTAGGTAGAGGAAAGTTTGAATATGAGGCCAGGTTGGTGGCAAACTCCTTTGATTCCTTGGGGCCTGTTAAAAGCAGTTCTGCCACAACCTTTGAAGGTCAAGTCCCTGTGAGGTCCTAGGGAAGACAAAAGGAGGTAAAAGGGAGTTTTGTAATAGTATAAATTTTCCATCATTCTGAGTTGAGGGTTGCATTTTGTCACTGCAGGGACAGGAAGCAGCTGGTAACTGACACAGAGTTTATAAGGAGCCTGTATTTACAGGGACAGTGAGGTGGCCATAAGTGACAAGACTTCTTGCAAAATGCACTGAATTGAAGGGGACCTTGAGAAGAAGAGCTGCTGGTCAAAGGGAACAAATGTGAACAGTGGCATAGTGGAAGGTTTGCTGTGACACCAGTGAGCCCTCCCTTTTCTCATTGCAGCTGAAGCGTTCCTGGCTTACAGAGGGAAAGGACAATCCATTAGGAAAGAGAAAATTAGACTGATTAAATCAAGCAGGATTTGGAATGCTTCGCAAAGACTGTAGCTCCCAGTGAACCAAGTATGTAATCTAAGTACACGGGGACAACCCAGACTGTATCCTAGTGGATCATAGCAATATATCTTCCCCTCACCCTTAGGGCAAGAAATTCCTTGTGGGAACTGGTTAGAATTCCCCAAGAGAATTATGAATTCTATGTCAGATGAAGATGCCCCCTATACTTAAAAATAATCCAAATGAGGCTCTAAAACAGATGGTACCTGGCAACGAATCAGTGTTCTTGCACCTAAATTTATGCCACAAACGGGTCTTCCTCCATCCAGCCTTCTGCTGCAGTAATGACTCCAGTTTCTGGAGAAGGAAGGAGGTGGCTCTATCCATCATCTGTTTAAGGCTCAGTTCACCTACCACTGCCATTCCAGAGGAGCAGAGGGAAATATGTGGTGTCTCTGAACACTGTAATTCTGTCATTTCGTTTGGGGTTTAGAAAACAAGGTGACAGATGTTTTGTAAATGTCACAGGTAAGACAGATAGGTGTTCCTTTCTTAACCTACCATTTTCTTTTAAAGTCTCCTCATCTGCTTATTTTCTCTTTTTGCTTCTTGTATTCACTGTGGATGTGGGATCTAAGGCCTGCTGACCTACACAGCACTTGCAGCCCTGTGGCCAGGATCCCTGAGTTCTCAGGACCACCACAACTCTACTGGTAACCGTGCCAAGCTCTGTTTGAAAACACATCCAAAGAAAATCCAGTCATCTTTCACATAGCTCAGTGCCTTCACTTCCTTTATGCAGGGGAATTTTTACCCAGGATGTTCTGTCTTGAGAGTGATATTTCTTCTTCTCATGTTTTCTGGTTTGCTGATCTTAGTTAGCCTGGTATCCAGTCCCCAGTTTATATTCTGATCTGATCCCTCTGATTCCTATGCACATAAACCAGAATATTCCCAATCAAGTAGTGAAACTTTTTATAAGGCTGGTAAGGTTTTGGAACAAGGTGTAAAGAGAACTTGTGGATGCTTCATTCCTGAAAGTGTTCAAGATCAGGCTGGATAGGGCTTTCAGCAACCTTCTATACTGAAAGATGTTACTGTTCGTGGCAGGTGGACTAAGTGGTTCTTTAAAAGGCCCTTCCAACACAAATCCTCCTATGATTCTATGGTTTTGACACAAATATGTTCACAGAGCAGCCCAAGATGTTTCTTGACAAGCCTTTTTTTGCAAGGTGAGTCCTAGCGCACATTTAGATCAAGTTTGCTAGGCTGTGTTTCCTCTTTCTGCTGCCTTAGAATCTCTTTCTGAGGCTGTACTTTTTTCCTCACCTTTTTATTTACACTTGTTCCACCTAAGACTTCACCACATTTTGGGACCTTCTCACTTAACCTCCTTCTGATCTTGGCCAAGACAGCCATTTGTGTTAACAGGAAGATTAACCTTAAATGGCTCCCAAGACTCTGAGACTTGTTTCTGTTCATCTTCCTGCTCCTGGACAGAACAGCATTGCTGTGGCAGCAGCTTACCACAGTGGTGGTGCTGTTGGGAGTCCTTTGCTCTTTGCCCTTCTCCAGCTTCTTACTTGTAAATTTTTAAACCTTTGTTGTCATCTCTTTCCCTATTTTCAGCCACTGTTCCCTGTAGTTATTTGGCTTCTCTTTCTGTGCCTTTTCTCTTTCTTCAGCCCTCCTTAGCTTCTGAGAGAGGGCTTTGAAGTTATTTCAGAGTTGGTCTAATCCTAAAACAGAGACAAAAGGGACAATGTCCAAAGGGCAGAATGAAGAGCCATCTCCTTTTGTTTGTCCCACACCTAGCTTCTGCTAGCTTCACCTGATGGCTTCATGCTTTTGCACTGGGAGGGACAGTGGAGAGTGGCCTTAAGAGCTTGTCTGTTCAGTGTCTCATAGGAACTGCATGAAGGCTTTGAGGAGCTCTCAGCCCTTGTGTGATTCAGGCTGCACATTCACTGTAGAACAGTTCTCTTCTTGTGAGCACACTACAAAGTTTATGTGGGATGCAGGAAGGAGGATAAAGACAAGGTTCAAATAAAAGCCAGAGATGGGAGTGACATTTTTTTTCTTGGTACTTCATTCTCAGTTTTGGCCTTCTTTGCCTCTCTTCCCACCAAGGCCAAACTGCCTGTCCAGTGCAGTGGGAAGCTCCTGCTGACACAAGTGGAATGGCAGTGATATGGTGGGTTTGGAGCTTCAAACTCTTTATACAACTCTGTGTCAGATGCTTTCTCTGCAGATTTAAATGCACAGCTCTTAAACTGAGCTACAGTCTGTCTTCACAACCCTGACGTGTATGTGCACCCTCTTTTCCGGAGCCAGATTTACCAGCATGTTCTTGCTGCCTTGTGCTGTTTATATCACACAGGGCATCCCAGCAGATTTGTAGCTGCTGCACATCACTGGAGCAGGGCAGCCCACATGCACTGGGGCACTCGTGCAGCTGAGGGAAAGAGAGCTTATTTTTCTGGGTTTACTTTGTATGGGCGGTGCTCCTTGTGAAGTAGCTACGAGTTTGTAACAGGACAGTCTTATGCCATTTTAAACAGCTGTTTAAACACAAGCCCCTCAAACCTAAACCCATTTCATTCTGGCTGCTATTACATTTGATCTCCACCTTCGGTCTCTGTTGGAAACTTATCCCTTTTACAGCGACTGCTAACGACTGATGAGGTGCCCAAGCTGAGCGGCTCCCCGGGTCATATAACCCACACACTGCTACTGATCTTGTTAACATAAGATATTGGTGAGTGCAGCTGAAAATGCTGCCTTGAGATCTCCAAGATGTGGCTTTTAACAGATGCTAATCCTGAGCTACCAGAAAACCCATAGGTGCAGGAAAGGCAGATCATGTTCTGCAAATTGGACACTGGGAAGTAGCCAAGTACAAATGAAACTAAACAAAAGCCACAGCCAGGCCTTTGAAAGCAAAACTCTGTGAAATATTTGCTGCTGTTAAAAATATATTTGCTGCTGTTAAAAATAACCTTTTTTTTTTTTTTTTTTTTTTTAATCTGTGTCAATCTTCTTGCAAAATCATTTGCCTCTACGGCCTTTTTTTCCCCAACTTTATAGACACAAAACGCATGCTCTGGGTGGCTGCCAAAATGGTGAGGCAGCTTCTTTTAGGTCACTTAAAGAGGACACCTGAGCAATATTGGTTGGATTTTGTCAGAGAGTGAGAGGAATATAAGGTTTTTCTGCTTCCCTAGTGGTACAGCCTTTTGCAATACTTGAAGCAAACCATGTCCTCATTGCTTTCATCCAAAGAGGCTGCACTATGAGCCAGCCTGAAAAGTAAAGCCAATCTGGTTATCTCAACATTATTAAGAAGCTGGCTCCCTTGTGACTAAGATTTCCACTCTTTGACTGATTTGAATGCACTAACATCTTTAATATCTGAGTGGCCTCCTTTGAAATGCCTCAGAAAACTTGTTTATGGAGAAACTGTGCTTCTCAGCTGTGAAACTGAGCCCTTTTCAGTTGTCACAGCATAAATTGGTAGTGCAAATAATCACAGACGCTTTTGAAAATCTTGGCAAAGTTAATCTTTGACCTTACAGCTTTTTTTTTTTTTTTTAAGACCCTGCAAGCTTGTTTGTTTTCATAGAATCCTCCATCATTAATCTGGAACCCTTCTCAGACCTGCCTTATTTAGATATAACTTTAAACAAGCAAATAAGAGCCCATTTAAAGTAGAACATGGAGGTGCTTCAGCAGAATTACCAATGCTGGCTTTATCCTGTTTTCTGAGACAGGCATAAGTAGTATCATCCCTCCCATTAGCTTCCTAGCTCCTCACTAAAACACTGTAGAGGATTAGATTCTTCTCTGTTGCTAATTTGAACAGGAAACATTTAGTGCTAGTGAATAATAAGTATTTCCCATATGCAAATTTGCTTATTTGCTGCCCCTAACTTCTTGTTAAGGGAAGGGGTCTTTTATTTTTCTTAAAGCTTTCCCTGGGAGCTATACAAACTAATGAGATGCTAAGTATTTTCCTGAGGAAGGTGTTTAATTTCCTCAACTGGTACAGCTGGAAAATCCACATTTATTTTTTCTCTGGCCAGAAAGTATGGGGACAGAGACATGTATTTGCTATGTAAAATACATTGTTAGTTTCTCAGCATGTGTCATCGTGTTGGGTCAGAGTTAAGAAGGTTAATGAAACGTTTAAAGTGAATTTTAACATAGTATTTTTCTTGTACTGTAATGGATAAATCACAAAGCCAAGAGCATGTTTATGTAGAGTACCTAATCAGTTGTTTTCAGCCTGTATAATGCATAGAGGTTGTTATCGAGAGGTTCTTGCATCACTTGGACAAGATTGTGGTCTTTATAAATACTCTTACAAATTTGAAATTTGCTTGTAAGATTGTATTGATGGAGTAATCAATGGTAGAGTTCTTGTCACCCTGAGTTTGCTTAAACTTATGCTAGAGGCGAGACTGGAGGTAGTTACTCTTGGGGTTGAGATTTTTTAGAGGAGGCACAGCTGCATCACCACTGTTAGTCCAGCATCAGTGGAGCAAAAGAGGTCTGAGTCCATCATGNTCTCAGCATCTTCGTGGCCTCCTCTGGACCCGCTCCAACACTTCCATGTCCTTCCTGTGCTGGGGGCTCCAGAACTGCACACAGGACTCCAGATGGGGTCTGACAAGAGCAGTGTTTTTGGCTAACTTCCCTGGTCCAAGATATGCAGACCAAGGCATTATGTAATGGTGATTTTGTCTCCTTGTGTTTCTCTGCAAAACTTCTTGAGCAATGGAAATTCTTAAATGTCATCAAAAGAATTCAAACCCAGATGTGGACTGTTCCTGCTTGAGATGTTGAAAATGAAACCAGCTTTCTGTAGCTTCTCATGCTGCAACACGAAAAGGATTAAAACTTAAGTGTTTTGGATACCATCAAATTTCCCCCCAGATGAATTAGTGGGCATCTTCACAAGGACATTTTCCAATCAAACAAATAAAAATGTTGCCACTTTCACATAGTGAGGCTTGAAAGGAGCATGCCAAGATCAAACAGCAGCTGGAACTGAAACAATCTGATGCACATCATTTGCCACTTAACAAAGCAGAAGCTTAATTGATAAAAATGGTCTTGAGCTTTTCTAGCTTTGTGGTAGATACAAGATCGCTCCCAAGTGGCTTTAGAGGAGCAGGCTGTGCTGGTGGAGCATGGTGGTCATTTGACATTTTTCTAAGCAATGGGTTTGGTATCTGCTGAACATACAGAATCATAAAATAGTTGGGGTTAGAAGACAGCTTGAAAGGTCACGTAGTCCAACCCCTACTGCAGTGAGCAGAGCATCTTCAACTAGATCAGGTTGCTCAGAGCCCTGTCCACCTTGACCTTGAATGTTTCTAGTGATGCAACATGTACTACCTCTCTGGGCAACTTGTTCCAGGGTTTCACCACTCTCATTGTGAAGAATTTCTTCCTTACACCTACTCTCAACGTCTCCTTTTTTAAGTTCAGAACTACTACCCCTTATTCTGGCACAACAGGCCCTGCTAAAGAGACTTGCCCCCTTTAAGTACTGAAGGACCACAATAAGGTCTCCCTGGAGCCTTCTCTTCTCCAGGCTGGACAATGCTCACCCTCTCAGTCTTTCCTCATAGCAGAGGTGTTCCAGATCTGTGATCATCTTTGTGGTCCTCCTCTAGACCCACTCAAACAGCTTCATGTCTCTCCTGTGCTGAGGACTCCTGAGTTGGACACAGTACTCCAGGTGGGGTCTCAGAGTGGAGTACAGACATGAGGACCAGCACTGCAAGCCAAAAACATAGTTGGAAAAAACCTTGGGAGGCTAGATAGCTGTTTTATTGCCATCCTGTAGGTAGAGGCAGAAGCTGTTGTCTTCAGTGAACTGGTCATAAGCATGGATGAGAATACTATGGGGCAAGTCTCTGACCCCATTTCTGCTACTGCAAAGCTGAAGTGAATTCTGACTGTAGGGATGCTTTTCCATGGCTGAGCACTTTTGGGCATTTTACTGTTTATTTAGTCCTTTCAGTAGAATCATTGATATCTTGAGCAGCCATGCATGACCCCAGCTGGCCAGTTACTAGACAAAGGCAAGGTTGCAGTTTCAGGGGGATTTAACAGACACTCACAGCACTGCTGATCTTCTCACAGTGATATGGTGCAGAAAGATAAGCTGCCCTGATTTTAACAATATAAGATCCAGGCATCTGAGACAGAAGTGGCTTCACTTGTGCATTTTAAAAGTCATCACAATCCATTTGTTTGGAAGTTTGTTTAGTTATTGTTTAGCTTTTTCAAATCTGGAAATCATCTTTCTCCTTCGTTTCAGCAAAGAACTTTTCAGCAGTTTTAGATAAGGCAGAATGGGATCTTGAACAGAGATGGTTTTCTGCAGGGTATGTGCCAGAGTTAATGAGTAGCAACAACAGAAATAAATTAAAATTCTTTGCTTTAAACAGAGGATAAAATACTTCATCCTGTTAAGACTCTTTTTTTTTTTCCCTTACTTTATATAAGAGTTTTGCCACTTCTCCAACCTCTTTTCCAGGACAAATGCAAAACAGCCACAAACTCTTTTTGTACTTTCTGCAGTCATCATAAAGAAACAAAGAATGACATATAAAATATCCAAGTGACCTACCTTATCAACCCAGAATTACATTGCTAGGACCAAAAATTTGACCAGGAAATTTGAAAATTCTGGTAATCTGTAATTGCAAATAAGCCAGCCACACTGGCCAGTGCACTCCATGTTTGTAAACATTATCAGTGGGTATGTGCAACAAGTCAGAGTGTGCCTCAGCAAAACTGGGTGACAGAAATCCACCGTCTTGGAAGGAGGATTGCCTTACACCCTGTGATGATTTGGGAGTTCCCTGCCCCCCACACTTTGTAAAATTACCCAGACTAGACTCAGCCAGCTGGAAGTTAAGGACTGAAGCTCTATTTACAGCTCAGCACAATGCACAAGCAGAGATAGACACAATAGACAGGAATAGTTACAGACATAGACAAGTTAAAGGTAATACAGAAACACAATTCCCCTCCCAGAAATCAGAGGCCCCAGGAGGGGCTCCCAACCAACCTTCCACCCCCTTCCCACCCCTATACCTTACCCCAGGATTTGGCTTACACACAAGGTGAGTTTGGAGGATAGGTCAGGGGAGGTTAGAAGCAGAGTGGTTAGTTAGGTTAGCAGAGAGGAGAGAGAGACCGAGAGCCTGTCTTATCTATGTTTGTGTTCTTAAACATCTCAGCAAGCCTATGAGTGCAGCAGACATCACCACTGTTTGCTTTTCACAGCTAATAATCTAATTTTCTCCATTAAAATATTCCAATTAGCCTCAAATCAGCACACACCCAAAAGGGGGAAACCTGTTCAAGTAAATGGTTTCATTTGTATCTCACAGCAAATTAGATTCCTTCAAAGTCTCCTCAAAAGCGTGTGGCATCACGAAGCCTTTCATCAAGGGCCCCAGACTGGGCTCTGCTTCAAACTTCTTCAGAAGAGCAGAACAAACATCCTTCTTCCACTGAGCCGGATGTTTTCTGAAGGTAGAACAAGGTATCCACTGTAACTCAAAGGGAGGAAGGATCACATAGCACCAGGCATAAATGTAGAGTTACCACTTTTCACAGGCTGTTTTATTATTATTCCTTTTCTAAACCAGGAAGCTTTTCCACACCCACAGCAGAGTGATGAAGTTCTTTCAGTTTCCTCTGCTTTGGATGTACTGACATTCAAATCCCAGGCTCTTAAACACAGTCATTATGTGCTAGGGGTCTTAGAAGGAAGAGTGGCTGATAGAGCATTTCACTCTCATAACAGCCCCTTGACAAATACAGAAATGGTGTACATGGAAAAATATTTATCTGAAAGCATTTGATGTATTTTTAGGTTCTTCTTTGAAGCAATTTAGTGGCTACAAATCAAGGGAGAGGGGAACAAGTTCCCTGCAGTAGTTTCCCTGGAGACTTCAGCTTTGGAACCTAGTGCTTACCAGCTACAACTAAACTTGCTCAGACCCTGGGGGTCTGGGTTGCTGAAAAGCTGAACATGAGCCTTCAGTGTGCGCATTCAGCCCAGAGAGCAACCAAGTGCTGGGCTGCAGCAAGAGCAGTGTGGGCAGCAGGGCAAGGGAGGGGNTTAGGAGGAAGTTGTTTGCAGTGAGGGTGGTGAGACACTGGCACAGGTTGCCCAGGGAGGTTGTGGCTGCTCCCTCCCTGGAGGTGTTCAAGGCCAGGTTGGAGGAGGCCTTGAGTGACCTGTGCTAGTGGGAGGTGTCCCTGCCTATGGCAGGGGGTTGGAACTAGATGATCCTTGAGGTCCCTTCCAGCCTTACCATTCTATGATTCTATGATTTGTCAGGAGTTCAGATCAGGATCGAAGTACCTTTCTTATGACATCATGCAAGTAGTGGTTCCTGCTATTTTCTTCTCTTAACTTAGTATCCTGTTATTAGTCAATAGAGTAAAAGCTGTTTCTAGGAACTTCTTCCTACTTTTGATCACTCTCCAAAATTAAACAGGGTCATATTCCTGTTGGAATTCTCCAGGAAGATGGAACAAACCACAGCACGGGTCTTTTCCTCTAGCAAACTGCATAATTTTAAAGAAGGAGCCTCTGTAACATTTGATCACTTCAAAATAGCTCACATTGCTCTGGACTTTTCTGTCATTGCTTTAGTGGTTTTTTTTATGCTTTACATATTTTAGTATGTTTTGCCCGTATATGCAAAAAATACTTAGATGGTGAAGTTGTTTTAAGCTTTCAAATATTAATTTTTCATTCATGCCCAAGAGAGGAAAGGGCCTGATCAGCTCAAGGGATAAGTAAAAAAAGATTTGAATTTTTTCAGCTCCTAGTGACTGAGTGTTAGATTGCAAGGTGTAATGATTTCAAGACTGGCCAGCAGCACACTGAAAAATGTTTCACACTTGCAGTCCCATTTCCCTGTGTGATGGTTTGGGAGTTCCCTGCCCCTCCACACTTTATAAAATCCCCCAGACTAGACTCAGGCAGCTGGAAGTTAAGGACTGAAGCTCTATTTACAGCTCAGCACAATGTACAAGCAGAGATAGACACAACAGACAGGAATAGTTACAGAGATGGACAAGTTAAAGGGAATACAGAAACACAACAGCCCTCCCAGAAATCAGAGACCCCAGGAGGGGCTCCCAACCACCCTTCCACCTTCTCCCCACCCCTATACCTTACCCCAGGGTTTGGCTTATGTGCAAGGTGAGTTTGGAGGATGAGCCAGGGGGTTAGAAGGAAAGTGGTTAGTGAGGTTACTCGGCAGAGAGGAGAAGGCAAGAAGCTGCTAGACAGCCCCAGACACTATGCCCGAGACACTGTTATCTGTGTTTTGAGTTCTTAAACATGTCAGCGAGCCTATGAGTGCAGCAGACATCACCAGTGTCCTCTTTACACACCCTATAATATAGTTTTCTCCATTAAAATATCCCAATTAGCCTCAAACCAGCACACCCTGTGTGTCAATGTCTGTCACAAATCTCACACTGCCTGGCATTTTCTTTGAGTTTGTGGGCATTTCCAGGGTAACAGATTAAAACAGGGATGGCAGGGAGTTTACCTGTAGAGAGTATGTCTCAAGGACAGAAGAAAATCATTCTGTATTTCTTTGTGATTGATTTATTATGTTGCTAATGAAAGTGGTTTTCTCTTTTGCAGAGTCAGGCTTTCCACCTGGTAGCCTCGTGTTTACAGAATAACGTGGCTTTCCAGACAGTATTAAAAACACAGACTGCATAAACAGCAAAAATGGAGGCTTTAACATCTTTGCTATCCCACATATTTCAGTCTTTTTCTGGAGGGGCCTTTCAGAGAGAGAAGATACTTTCATTAATACACTGGTGGAATATTGGCTCCTCTGTTGCGGTGCTGGTCCATCCTTAAACAACGACAATAGTGGTATCTGTCCGCTAGGAATGAGACAAATTCTCTTTGTACAAGCTGAAAATGACTTTTTAAGTAAGTTGCCTACTTAGCACTCTGAATTATTTCCCCAGAGTTAAGCACTTATCTCTTAAGAGATGATGAGTATTATAGCTTGAAAATGTCTTTCTAGACCTCAGCCACAATCTGGAGACACTGAAGCCAATATGAGTCTTTCCATTGAGTTTAGTGGGTGTTAGATTACAACAAAATTGTGAAGTTCACCATTTTGTCTTTGGGGGAGCAACCAGGTGGAACAGTAGGTAGGTGAAAGGGAGGATCAGTGGAAGAATAATCAATAACTGAGATTTTTAGCAGTTGGACTGGGCAATTTTTTTTCAGAAGATGGTGATCAAGGTTCCTACACGTGCACAAGACACAGGCTGCAGCAACAAAATGAAGCTACAGAAACAATAAGAAGTGATGTCCCGAACCAAATTAGATCAGTTTCCCAACCAGTCCCAACCATGAGCTTGAAATGCTGTGCAGAACTGGCATGAAAAGGAGAGAACAGACTAAGAAGCACTGATAAAGAACAGACTCTTGGCTCAGCTAGCTTCAGAAGATAATCACAAGCTTTCTGGAAGCCAGTTTAAGTGCCATGCCAGAGCACAGTCTAATTTCTCTGTTAAGCCCTTTGCCAGGAAATAAACTATTTCATTCAAGAGGTTATTGCATTAAGCAGAAATGATTAGGGCTGAGATTCTGAGATCCAGTTCAATGCTGAATGTCACCTCACTTGACAAGCAGACCTTAAATAACAAGGCAGGAATTCAAGAAGTGAGCTTTTAATTCAGTTATATTTTTAGCTGAGCCTCCTGCTTACCTCTACACGTAGAATCATAGAATGGTAAGGTTGGAAGGGACCTCAAGGATCACCTAGTTCCAACCCCCTGCCATAGGCAGGGACACCTCCCACTAGTACAGGTCACTCAAGGCCTCATCCAACCTGGTCTTGAACACCTCCAGGGACGTTGTGGAGCACAGAAGCACCGAATGTGATCAAGATCAAATTCCGTGCTTGGTGCTCGACAACCTCCCTGGGCACCCTCTTCCAGTGTCTTGCCACCCTCACTGTAAAGAACTTCCTCCTAACATCCAGTCTAACCATCTGGGCACCCTGTTCCAGTGTCTCACCACTCTCACTGTAAAGAACTTCCTCCTAACATCCAGTCTAAATCTCCCCTCTGCCAGTTTAAACCCATCTTGTTTCTTATCAGAATGAGCTAAAGCTTCATGGAGCATAAGATGGAGGCAAGCTGAGATGCTGTGGTGTATGACTTTATTTACTGAGTAGAAACAAATTGGTGAGACACTGATAATGCTGGATGGGAAAAAGGATTCCCTTGCTTGCACAGAGCAATGCCCAAGTGTGGCAGTACGCAGAAGCTATTGGAAAATACAAAATACCAAATGTATTCACAAGTATTTTAATGAGTTTGTTTTACTCTGGCTTCTGGAATCAGAATTATTTGCAAATAGTTGGATGAAAACCAATTTATTTTTTTTAAATTATTTTTTGTTGTTGTTTTTGTTGTTCAGAAGAATGCCATTTCATTGTTCTGCTTTACAAATTTCCGTCAGTCAATTAGGGAGCTAAAACAATGTCTTGGACAAAAATGACATGTTTGCTGCAAAGCAAACAAAAAGCAAACACAAGCCCAGTGGGTTTTTTTTCCATTAAAATAGCTGTCTTTCTCCAGCTGGCTATCTCAGTATAGATCCTAATGGAAGCAAGGCACCGTGGTTTCTATCTCTGTAAACTCAAGGGAAAATGCAGCTGTAGGGAACAAAGCTGATGTGGCTTAGGTATCCCCAAGTGAAGAAGAGATCCCTTTCACAGTGAGGATGAAGCCTTAAGCACTTGGCCACATGAGATGAGTAATGGACAGTAAAGTATGCAAACAAATGATTCACAAATAAGCCATAGGCTGAGAATTATTAGCTGATTTACTCACTGGATTCTGACACACACCACATTTTTAAAGATTTCCTAACCAAAAAAGGTATCCTAGTTTTTGCACATTTTACCCAGAACTTCAGTGTGCCTAGAAAGAATTACACTGCTCTGAGTCTTGATTTTTTTTTTTCTTAAGAATGGAAATTAAATTGAAAAACCTTCCTTTGGATGAAACATGAGGCCTTGAGCACTTTTTCTGTCATGACAGCTAAGGCACTTTCCACAGAAGTAGGGTGTTAACCTCTGAGACATGGCTATGTTCCAACTCAGATGTTTTTCTTTTTTCCTGACTTTTCTCTGTAGTTTCAGTTGGATGACGTATTCCTCACTTCCCTTCCTTTGTGTAATCCTGGTGGTACAGAATGGGAAAGGCTGCTGTGTTTCCCACCACAGAGATTGCCTGCTACTGAAATGCAGCTACAGAGGGATATACGCACAAAGAGAACCACGTTCAGACTCTCCAACGCCTCCAAGAGAAGCTGTGTATTTAAGAAGCAGACTCTATCCACAGTTTATTAAGTGCTCTGGTATGGCCTCAGATAATGGCAGTGCAGAACTGGAGAGTGGTGTTATCCTGAGGACTGATACTCCTCCATTCTTCATCCAGGAAACAAACATTCCTTTCATTAAGCATAGAAAGTGACAGACAGGACAATTAGCTGCTGAACTGTTAAACTCCGAATTAAAAATAATAAAAGAGGCAATTCTGCAGCACAACAAAAGGCAAAAATTCCAGAGGAACAGACAACTTATGGATAGTCCATCTTTAGGAAGAAGAAACCTCAAAGAATTCAACAGGAGTGAACTGTTGTGTCTACCCCTCTCTTTTTTTTCACATGAAATCTTCTGCTTATCCTTGAATATGCAAACCTTAACATCTTTTCCCCACCATCATGTCTTGTCAATAAGTGATGCCTTTTGCAAGCAGAGACTGATTTCTCACATATTCTCACAGCAATGTTCTAAGGTGGAAGACTACTTCTCTTTTTTATAAGCAGGAATCTCAGATGGATCTTTTCAAAGGGTCTCTGAAAGGTCCGGGCTGACATTTTTCCACTGCACCACAATCTGCCTCCTAACAAAGCTACGTTATCTCAGCCTGGAAGTAGCTTGGCTGATATTTTGGCAGTCCTCAACTTAGAAGTAAAGGATGAAGAAGCATTTAAGATACTTTCCAGAGCCTAAGACAAATAAAACCAGGGCAAAGTTGGTCTTGATATTACTAACATTTCATAGAAATCCACCTCATCACAAGATCTTATTTTTAGAACCTTTCTGGATTTCTCTGTACACAATAAAGGGAGGCACAGTGCCACAAAGATTATCAGAGGGCTGGAGCAGCTCTCCGATGAGGACAGGCTACAAGAGCTGGGGCTCTGCAGCCTGGAGAGGAGAAGGCTTCCAGGAGACCTTAGAGTAGCCTTCCAGTATCTGAAGGGGGCTACAGGAAGGCTGGGGAGGGACTATTGACAAGGTCTTGCAATCACATGACAAGGGGCAATGGGTTTGAAGTGGCAGAGGGGAGATTGAAAGTGGATGTTAGGAGGAAGTTGTTTGCAGTGAGGGTGGTGAGACACTGGCACAGGTTGCCCAGGAAGGTGTTCAAGACCAGGTTGGAGGAGGCCTTAAGTGACCTGTGCTAGTGGGAGGTGTCCCTGCCTATGGACGGGGGTTGGAACTAGATGATCCTTGAAGTCCCTTCCAACCTTACTATTCTATGGATAACTTCTAAATCTAATTTAGAAGTTATCCATAGATACTTCTAAATCTGATTCGAAGACTTACTGGGGCGATATCCCGGGATGTAAGTGCTTCAAACTTTTGAACAACCCCAGCCTGACATTTGTGGCTTAGGCCCATCTCTGCTCTGAAGGTTAGGAAGCTCTTTCCATCCCACCATTGTGATTTTTAATTTTAAAAGCAGCTCTCCTGGCATGCTGCTCTGCCTTCAGCCCATTACCTAAACTATTGACATATGACGACCAACGAGGCTGTTTTCATAGAATCAGAGAATCAGAGAATGGTAAGGTTGGAAGGGACCTCAAGGATCATCCAGTTCCAACCCCCTGCCATAGGCAGGGACACCTCCCACTAGCACAGGTCACTCAAGGCCTCCTCCAACCTGGCCTTGAACACCTCCAGGGAGGGAGCATCCACATCCTCCCTGGGCAACCTGTGCCAGTGTCTCACCTCCCTCACTGTAAAGAACTTCCTCCTAACATCCAGTCTAAATCTCCCCTCTGCCAGTTCAAACCCATTGCCCCTTGTCCTGGCATTACAAGACCTTGTCAATAGTCCCTCCCCAGCCTTCCTGTAGGGCCCCTTCAGATCCTGGAAGGCTACTCTAAGGTCTCCTCGAAGCCTTCACTTCTCCAGGGTGCAGAGCCCCAACTCTTCTAGCCCGAGCCTAATTTTCTCAGTTAAATTCAAACCTTGTTTGAAAATTGCAGTTTTTACATGTTGTTCTTTCTGAAATCTTCCACAGTATGTGCTTTCACATTTGGTTATATAACATGGCATTCCTTTTGCAATAATAAAGCTGAGTGTATTTTGGAATTGTTCACAGACTGAAGCAGTTTAGCAAATGGGACACATCCAGATGTGAAAACGTTCTGTGGCTTGGCTAGACATGTTACTAAACCTTTGACTCAGACACCCAAATGATGCTCAGGATGAATTTAGATTTCCTTTCTGAAAGGGACCTAGTGCCTTCCTAGCATGCACAGGGAGAACCAGGGGTTGCTGCTTCTGATGCTCACCTTTTGCAGTTTAACATAATTTAGCATAAATTAAACCAAATGTTAATTCAGTAAGATGTTTAAACTGCTCATGAGCTTCATTTAGGTACGTAATGTAGTCTGCTAATGGCCTTGATGCAGCAGGGTACATTGTTAAATAGTAATGCCCTATTGAATCTGATGCCTTCAAGCGTCAGACAAGGGGTGGAGATGACTGGTAATAATAATATGGAAAGAAATCTCTGCTTGATGGTTCTTCATGTATGGGCAATGGCTATAACTCCTCCAAATTCATGGGTGGGTGTGCTGGTTTGAGGCCAATTGGAATATTTTAATGGAAAGAATTACATTATAGGCTGTGAAAAGAAAATGATGGTGATGTCTACTTCACTTATAGGCTTGCTGAGATGTATAAGAACAAGGACACAAACTTAGATAAGAGGGAGAGTCTCAGTCTTTCTAGCTGGTGTGTGTCTGATGGCCTCTCTGCTAACCTAACTAACCACTCTGTTTCTAACCCCCCTGGCTGATCCTCCAAACCCACCTTGCACGTAAGGCAGACCCTGGGGTAAGGTATAGGGGTGGGGAGAAGGTGGAAGGGTGGTTGGGAGCCCCTCCTGGGGACTCTGATTTCTGGGAGGGGAATTGTGTTTCTGTATTCCCTTTAACTTGTCTATGTCTGTAACTATTCCTGTCTGTTGTGTCTATCTCTGCTTGTACATTGTGCTGAGCTGTAAATAGAGCTTCAGTCCTTAACTTCCAGCTGCCTGAGTCTAGTCTGGGGGATTTTATAACATGGTTGGGGGCAGGGAACTCCCAAACCATCACAGTGGGTATTAAAACATAAACAAGGAAATCTGCCATTCAAACAGAATAAATAAAATATTACATGGAGTTTTTCTGTTTGAAGAAGCTCACGGAGGGATCTGATGTAGGCGAGGCTACTGCTATAAATCATCGTTTCTGGTGGAGATGGCCAACCAATGTGTTGCAACAGAAGATTTTGCCAAGGGACACCTCTTTCCTATGTGGGTGTTTTCATGACTCTATGGAACAGAAGGCAACTCAGGCCAAAGCTGTGGTCTGCATCTCCAAACAGACATTTGAGTGTATTTACATAGCTCTGCCAAGAGTGTGACATCATTGACATGAGTCTTGGCACAGAGGATCTTTTGCTCAGATACCATCCATTGTCTCCTTCTGCATTATCATGTGTTGCCATCCCTGCTGGAGCTACATGACCTGCACACTCAATTGCTATAGCACACTGCTTCATCCTGTCTCTCTACAAATTGAGGCTTATGTGACCTCACAGGATAGATCCCACATGACTATATTTATATATATATACATACATACACATACAAAATCTACTGTATTGTCTCTGCAGAAGTTGAAATTCAATGGACTTCAAGAATTCCATTACATTCTATGCCTACCACTCATTTCTCTGGTCCTTCAGTATATCAGCCACCTGGTACTTGATTTATCTACAGGCTGATGAAGTTAGAGGACTAAAAGGTCTCCACTAGCATCAAACAATCTGCTTCAGTTGCCTTATTCCAATTTCATATTCTGATCTGAATCAGTCAGAACTTGAACCATTTCCATTGGCATGAAACAATGGATTTATGTCAACAGCATGCTGGTCTGGCTTAACATCACCTTGAAATCAAAGCAGTCATTATATGTCATCAGCCCACAGAAACACAGTGGTGAGTTCTTCCACGATGGTTATTTTAAATTCTTTTTTTTTTAAGGTTTTTTTTTTCCCCCGTCCTTTTTTTCCTAAGATGTCTTTGATGGAAAACTCTGGGCTGACTGCCTTTGAATTTGTTATTTTATGTTGTTTGTTGTTCTGCTTCCTGGTTCTTAGTGATATGCCATCATTATCCAAATACTTTCTAGCCACAGGAATTACTGCAGCAGCTACAAATTCTCGTTTTCATATTTCTCCCTTTTCCTCATCACTTGTAAATCTTTATTTCTTTGTAGATGCCAGAAGTCACAAAGTGTTTTCATCCTTTCCCTGCTTATAGGCACAATACAGTGATTTACCTTGCAACCAATGACTTTAGATTTATTAACTCACAGCATTTATTGCTTTATTAATCCATGCAAGTCTTATTTATCCATTCAAAGGATTCTTTCTAGCACAACTCAGTTTATTTTAGTGGTGACATTCTAATTTGTTGAGCTTTTGCTTTCTTTATCAGAGTTCCTGTTTGAAAACCACATTTATCTGCAAACTCCCTTCGTTCACAGCTGTGAGATATCTGGTGGGAAATAATAGACAACTTAAAATTGCATGCCAAATCTGCTTTATTTGCACATGTGCCATGCACACAGAATGGCCACCTGTCCTTGCCAGCAGGAAAAGAGAGAGATGTTAACCCCTGCACTTAGCTTGGCAATGACAAAAGCTTTCTTCTCAAGGAAAAAAAAAAACCGGGATGTTTCATGCACTAATATGGTATTTTGTAGCCCTAGTACTTTAGAGCCAGAGGAAATGTACATGTCCAAGAGAGTTTTCTGCACCCACAGACAGTATTCTTGGAACTGGGCTTAACTGTAGTCATTAGGGAAATCACTTTGTTGCTTTCCTTATGCTAGCATAGCCAACGTGCAATGCAGTGTGAGCCTCTATTTAGAGCAGAAACTTCTCCATTCTTCCTAAAACCAACAACTTCATACACAATAGACTGATGAGCAGAACCTACACACAAAAACATAGACTTCTGTTCTCTTTGCACTTTATCTCTGAGTAGCCTCACACTCATACAGATATTAATCTACTAGGACTATTCTGGAGACTTCTGTTCTCTTTGCGCTTTATCTCTGAGTAGCCTCACACTCATACAGATATTAATCTACTAGGACTATCCTGGAGGCTTCCAGCTCTGCTCCAGATCTGCCTTAAGGCTTGGGAGTCACCTTACTTCTAGGCAACTGTGTCATAGATGTCTACAGCTAAACTAGGCATCTGAAGTGTCTTGTAGCTGGTGAAGAGAAACAAGCATTTGAGGGACCAAGGTCAGAGACCTTTTCATTCAGAGGTGGTCTGTGTTAGACACTCAGCCTGAATGGAATAGATTTCATCCTAAAATCCACTGAACAGATTTTATATATAAAATTAGCATATATTAAATCTATAAAGGGAGCTTAGGTGGCTGGCTCAGAAGTAGACATTATAATGACATCTTAGCCCTACACCTTCTGTCCAAAGTAAAATCTCATCCAGGTTTGGCATCTTCTGTGGCTGTGTAGTGGGATTATACTCTGAGGGAGACATTTGCAACCAAAACCTGCTGATTACTTTCAGAGTCACCATGTGCTGTGCTGTGATCTCGACTGTCAGTCAGTCCCATGTGCTGGGCATCAGTTTTGAATTGACACTTTTTGAGTTAATTTAAATACCGATTACATCAGTTGTTTAGATTCCTCTAGGAGAGAGCCTTTCCCACACATTTCACAGGCAAAAATTCTCTGCAAACTTTAGGTCTTTTTCATCAGCAAGCTGTAGAAATTGTCTACAATCAAACTATTTAAGAGTATGAAACTCATGGATAACTTTATGCAGAATATGAGTGACTCTATGCAGTTATTATGTGTAATCCTTATGTTATAGCCACATCTGTATGATTTTACAAGCTTCCCCTTCTACCTTCAACAAAGGTAGCATATGATCTATCTCTTCACCTTCACTGAAGTCCACAGCTTTTCCTGTCTGTTCCCATCATCCATATTGAGAAAGCAGCTCCTGATTCTGNAACTGCACACAGGACTCCAGACATTTGCCATGTTTCCAGAAAAAAATCCAACCCTGTTCCCATTAAATATCTATCCGCCCTCTCCACTGTTCTCCTCAGATTCCTCCTTGTGGCTCTCCCTGGCCCTGATGCCTAGAAAATACTTGGCAATACATTGCTGTCTTGCTGACTAATGCAGTTGCATCGTTTCCTCACTCTCCAATAGAGGTCTATTGCCTTTGAGTTAGATTTTAAAGCTATTTGCACATCTATATGCTGTGCTGAGCAAAATTACCCCTGGGTGATCACAGTACCAGGAATAAATAACAACAATCAGGTAAACCAATTCTGACAAAGGAGGCATAAATAACTTTTCAACAAAAAACTTTCCTGTGGAGATTTCCACTGTCCTCTTTCACAAGCACTGTGCCCCCTCTGTTGTAATTTTTTCATTCTTCTGGTTTTGATTTTGGTTGAAAAACTTCAGCTAGATCCTGAAGTCAGCTCACACAGTCTGCCACAAGAAGCTCCTGGCATAGCTGGCAGCACCTGGCTTGGACAGATTCACTCTGAAATGGGTCAAGAACTGGTTGTAGGGCCGGGCCCAGAGAGTGGTGGTGAAGGGTGCCACATCCAGTTGGCAGCTGTCACCAGTGGTGTCCCCCAGGGATCAGTGCTGGGCCCAATCCTGTTCAATATTTTTATTGATGATCTGGACCAGGGGATTGAGTCCAGCATCAGTAAGTTCCCAGATTACACCAACTCAGGAGCAAGTGTGGATCTGTTGGAGGGTAGGAGAGCTCTGCAGAGGGACCTGGACNTATGATTCTATGATATGATTCTAACGTAAAGCCAAGCCCCAGAATTAGCCTGGAGAAGAGGAGGCTCAGGGGAGACCTTATCGCTGTCTACAACTACCTGAAAGGAGGTTGTTGCCAGGTGAGAGTTGGTCTCTTCTCCTAGGCAATCAGTGACAAAATGAGAAGACACTTAAGCTGTGCCAAGCCAGGTTTAGGCTGAACATTAGGAAGAAGTTCTTCACAGAAAGAGTGATTTGCCATTGGAATGGGCTGCCCATGGAGGTGGTGGAGTCATTGTCCCTGGAAGTGTTTAAAGGGAGAGTGGCTGTGGCACTTGGTGCCATGATTTAGTTGCTTAGATAATGTTGGCTAATAGATTGGACTTGATGATCTCAAAGGTCTTTTCCAATCAGATTGATTCTGTGATAGCATTGCATTTGGTCCTGCATTGTTATATCAATGATGTAAGGGTTATTTTTTGCCAGAGGATGCTACTCTACTTAATACATGGAGTCTTGAAATAGGTATTTAAACACCATATAAGGGGTTACTGAGAACAGGATGAAAACCTTCGCTGCTTATATGGAGCAGATAACAAGTGCCATCCTAGCCTGAAACCCACAAAGAATGTGGCCTGTGAATACAGTCTTATGAGATAAACATCCTAGTTCAAAAAAGTCCTTCTAGACATTTGATTAATATGGAGGAGGCTGAGGGGAGACCTCATTGCTTTCTACAACTCCCTGAAAGGAGGTTGTACTGAGGTAGGGGTCAATCTCTTCTCCCCAGCATCAAAAGATAAAATCATCAGTGATAAAATGAAAGGAAATGGCCACAAATTGTGACAGGGGAGGTTTAGATTGGATATTAGGAAACTTTTCCTTAAGGAAAGAGTGGTGAGGCACTACAACAGACTGCTCAGGGAGGTGGTGGAGTCACCATCCCTGGAGGTGTTCAAGAAACCTGTGTTCATGGCATTTTGGAATGTGGTTTGATGGTCATGGTTGTCTTAGGTTGATGGTTGGACTTCATGATCTTACAGGTCTTTTCCAGTCAAATAATTTTATGATTTTCTGATTCTATCCTGCCCTAAAACCAGAGCTGTTTGAAATCAGGGTTGCAGTTTCTTCAGGTCTTTTGTTCTGTGTGGTGTCATATTTCTCTTTTCCCTCCATTGAAATCTAGGTGAGGAAATAGTAGGTGGAAGAATTCAACTACTGTATGGCAGACATTATTTATGCAAATATACTTGAGAAGTAGGAACTGTGTGTCTACTGAACTTGTTTTTCCCAAATGTATGAAAGCTGAGCACTGTCAGAGGGCAAAACCAGCTATCAGGGAACTAGCTCAGGTGCCTGTCACCATCCAACATCTGTCTGTTCCTGCCCCGGGGCTAAAGTGTCTCTTGGTGCAGCCTGTAGCTGAATGGAGCTGCTCAGAAATGGATGTAGGTGGCTATAGGGATTTCATTAGCAACAGAAATCCTTACAGTGCAATCAGTCAGCATTCCATCTGAACCCTGCCAAGCCTTTTGTAGGCACCTCAACAGCTTTGCCTTGTCTTGTCTGCCCTGTTCCTCTGGATAGCTGTTTTCTGCTCTTTGCTAAACATGCCTTACGTTTTGGGAAATGCTGTGGATCTGGCATGATGCCTGAAAGCTTCTGCAGATGGGAAGAAATGTTTTATTCTGATAAAGAAAGGGCTCCAGATGCAAGAATATCAATTCTCAAGAAAAAAAGAAGGAGAGTACCTGATGGAATGGAAATAACCCTCCCTTTTTCAAGGACAATAGATGTGCTTAATAGTTTTTCTAACTCCCTTTTGTGCTCAGCAGCAGCTTGTGCTCTACTCATTACTTTGTCTGTGGAGGAGGATCTAATCTTTTTGGTGTTTTATCATCCACACAGGCAACTTTTAGGAGAGGCAGTGAACTTCTCTGATGTTAGTCATTTGACTGCAGTGATTGCTGCTGCTTGAAATCTGTTGATCTTAACATTCAGATGACATCTGCACATGACTTTCTCTATTACAGTTCCAGGCACTGTCACTTTCCTTCTCTTCACCAGCATCTTGGACTGATGCAGTGTCTGTGCAGCACTGTGACATTAGTCACCTTAATGTAACACAGCCCTGTTCTAGAAAGCAAATCTTCTTCAATTTACACTTGAAAATTTCCAACTTTAGTTAGTAGGATTCACTCAGCAGGGGCTTCTTCACGTCAGGAATAAATGTAATCTGAGAGTACAAAAATTGCCCCATCCTAAAGTAATTGTCTAAAAGAGGGCAGATGAATGGTGCTGCCTCCTCCACTGACTGCACGTGGGCCCCAAGGTGATTAGCTGAGACAGACCTACCTATGCTATGGACATGGGGCACTGGGAAAATGAATCCCATCTAAAATTCCTGAAAATACTTGAGAATACTCCAGCAGAGACTGTATGCTGACAGTTGCTATGAGACAGCTAGCTCTTTGTACTTCCAATGAATATAGTTTCTCCCTATAACTCAAGCAGCCTGAACAGTCAAGATGATGGGTCAGGATTCATGATGGTTCTACATGTGCTAGATCTGCTTCTTTCTTTATCCCTGAAAACCTAAGGAATAAGAGTAACAGTTGTTCAACTGTACTGTGTGCAGTTCTGGAGCCCCCAGCACAGGAAGGACATGGAACTGTTGGAGTGGGTCCAAAGGAGGCCACAAAGATGATCGGAGGGCTGCAGCAGCTCTGCTGTGAGGACAGGCTGAGAGAGTTGGGGCTCTGCAGCCTGCAGAAGAGAAGGCTTCCAGGAGACCTTAGAGTAGCCCTCCAGTATCTGAAGGGGGCCTACAGGAAGGCTGGGGAGGGACTATTGACAAGGTCTTGCAATGCCAGGACAAGGGGAATGGGTTTGAAGTGTCAGAGGGGAGATTGAAAGTGGATGTTAGGAGGAAGTTGTTTGCAGTGAGGGTGGTGAGACACTGGCACAGGTTGCCCAGGGAGGTTGTGGCTGCTCCCTCCCTGGAGGTGTTCAAGGCCAGGTTGGAGGAGGCCTTGAGTGACCTGTGCTAGTGGGAGGTGTCCCTGCCTATGGCAGGGGGTTGGAACTGGATGATCCTTGAGGTCCCTTCCAACCTTACCATTCTATGATTCTATATATGTTAGGATCACATCTTTATTTATATAAT
Source organism: Ramphastos sulfuratus (assembly GCA_013399055.1). NCBI lineage: Eukaryota > Metazoa > Chordata > Aves > Piciformes > Ramphastidae > Ramphastos > Ramphastos sulfuratus. Next base: position 11,354 of record WBNM01013007.1, on the reverse strand, counting down.
CAGATGCTATTGTGTCCCACAGAAAGACTTCACAGGAGGAAGGAATTAGGACTACCTTCCATATGGCATCTGCTTAGCTTTACAACCTATATGCATGAAGTTTTGCATAGGATATATAGAAGTATAGAATGGTAAGGTTGGAAGGCACCTCAAAGATCATCTAATTCGCTTGTGAATCCTGTTCATGGTGAAGTCAGGGATTGAGGGGAGTGGTAAAGGATGAGAAGACAGTGCAGAGAAATGAGGTTATTTTTCATCATCCATTTTCCTCACAAAGCATGCTGGGAAATGGGTGAGAACGGGAGAGAAAATGAGCTATTAGCAAAGAGTAAGAAAGGAAGTTACGGGAGTGTAAAATAAATGGTAGCATGACTCAAAGCCTGTGGATGCTTATTGTAGAGATTTGAAAAAGGTTGATTCAATGAGATGCCAATAAAACGATACAGCATGCCTGCAGATGCTCATCCAGTGTTGAGAGGACAGGGAAATTTATGTTTATTTTGTGTCTGGAAATTCCAATATTGCCCTTTGAAAAGGAGCACCAGCAATATGTGCTTCATTTAACCTTTCACTGCTTTCTTAAGTGTAAAACAAAGGTACTGTCAGCCCTATGATTGCTCTAGTAGCTCATCCTGACTGGACTTAGATCAAGCTCCTCTATCTCACATGCTCCTCCTGATTATTTATCTGTATTGTGCAGATGAGCATGATGTAGAGAATCCTTTAGTAACTGCTGGTCCATATTTACAAATCTGTACAGCAGAGATATTCTTAATCTTATCAACTGTCATCACCTCATTGCTATCTACAGCTACCCGAAAGGACATTGTGGAGAGGTTGGTGCTGGTCTCTACTCACAGTAGAGAAAGAACAAGAGGGAATGGTCTCAAGCCACGACTGGGTGGCTCTAGGCTGGACAGTAAGAAAAAAAAAATCACATAAAGAGTGGTCAGGCATTGGAAGGGGCTGCCCAGGGAGGTAGTTGAGTCACCAACCCTGGATTGTTTAACCCTGTGTTTAAAACCACATTTGGATGTGACTGGGGATATGGTTTAGGGTGAACCTTGTAGAGTAGAATCATAGAATCATAGAATCATAGAATGGTAAGGTTGGAAGGGACCTCAAGGATCATCTAGTTCCAACCCCCTGCCATAGGCAGGGACACCTCCCACTACC
>WBNM01013007.1:0-10092 GCA_013399055.1 Ramphastos sulfuratus | reverse complement strand
CCAGGTCCCTCTGGATGGATCCCTGCCCTCTAGTAAGTCGACTGTGCCACACAGCTTGGTGCCATCTGCACACTTGCTGAGGCTGCACTGATTCCTCTGTCCATGGCACTGACAAAGACGTCAAACAGCACTGGTCCCAGAGTAAGGGTTATCATTGGACTTGGTGATCCTGAGGGTCTTTTCCAACCTGAATGTTTCTGTGATTCTGTGATTTTTTGCTGTATCTGAATGTTCCCTGAGAACTGTGCAACATAATACAAATTCCATGTTACCTCTACATCATCCCTGGGTAGAAACAAAAGGAAAAACATTTCAGAGGGCTAAAAGTCTCCGAAACGTTTCTGCTGCAGAGTCCTCTAAGTGCTAAGCATAGCAAATTGCTTCCTTTATCTAGCACCTGTCTTCCCTTTCCTTGTATATGCTCCAAGATAGGTATCTGGCAGGTACATACTGGCTGCTGCTCTTGAGTCCTATCAGGCTACTTTTGATTTTCCATACTACATCTCCTGGGATTTCCTCTCTCATCCCCAGCTACATGCATTACTGTTCTAGTACTCCATAGGCCAGATAGAATCCATAGACAGATGTTTTCTTCCAAGGTCATTTGCTGATTAAAGAAATGACCACTTCTGCCTATGCCAGCATGTCTCCCCATTAAGGCTGCTATTCTTCCTTCCCTTTTAAAATATGATCTCCAGCAGGAATGCCCCCTAACCTCTTTGAGTGGAGAAACAGCCAACTTGCCTTAGAAAGTTTGAATAATTCATTTTCACAGCCTAGGTGACTTTGTTAGAGATGGGTTTAGAGATGGTTATGAGGACAACTCAGCTGACAGATGTGAGGGGTCAAGAATCCATGGAAGAGAGGTAATTTATTCCAGTGTCACAGACAAATCTAGAGGGAGGTATTGGGTCACAGACCCAAAGTGCCTACTCTTCAGAAGGAACATGGGCAACTGATGTACACAGCTAGTAGCAAAGCCATGCTTTGGTGCCTGGGATATCAATTAGGCTGCAATCAAAATGGAATGATAAACTAGAAAAGACAATCAAAATATGACAGATCCTCACAGATCTTCTAAAAAGGAAACATCTGTCCCATCACATCACATTACATTGCAGTGCTCTGACTTCCACTAACAAGGGAAGAGAAGAATCAGGTGGCAGAGTTGGACATGAGTGAGCCTTGGAGTTCTTTACAAGGAATAACTAAGCTGTTTGAGAGAAATAAGATACCATCAGAGGCCAGAGACAGGATAAATCAGTACTTACTCCACCCATGTTCATCACAGCCAACAGTTAACCCTGAGAAGCCAAGTTTGTAGCAGAAGCTGCAGTACTCAGTGCAGCCTTGCCACGCTGCCAAATGGCAGGAGACATCCCTGTCCTCACAGCTTGGTGTCCTGCTACAGTACTCACATATTGCTGTCATAATATGTTATACAGACCTGGGAGTGATGGTGAGAACAGTGTCACTGTTCTTTCATAAATGCCAGAAGCAATACTGCCCCCAGATCTGTTCTGGTGAGAAGGATTAGATGAGAGAACAAATGGTCTCTCTACTTGCCATGATTCTTCCAAAGGAAGAGCATCATAAACTAGACATCAATAAAGCAATTTCTTCCCAAACTAAACTGCTTACGTAATACAACTTGTATTAACTGTAAAATTGCCATCTATGGGCTGCTCATACTGTATTCCTTGTTTGGAGTGGTGTCTGTGGATCATTACTGAGCTGGAAAAGAGTAGGGAGGCAAAACTTGCAGACTAGTCAGTATTATTTAAGGAAGAAGAGGCCTGGAGACAGAGCAAAGAGTTTCTGAAGGGATATTCTGGAATAATGTGCTCAGCTTGACCACTGTGTCTAATAAATTAATATAGCTAAAATAAAAAGGTTGAGAGATGGGAAGTAAAAATCACGTTAAGAATGGAAAATCAGAGGTATTAAAGGAAAAATGCACAAACTTAATTTTAGAAACAGGACAAGGAGGAGAGACTGTGGTGGAATGCATGAAATGAACTCTTAAAAGAGGCACACTGGGACTCTTCCATTCATGCTTTCTTTTACAACAAGCCATTCACTGAAACAGAATAGTGGTGAGCATGAAAGAAAGGAGGGAAATAGTATTTACAACCTCCACCGGCTTATGAGTTACTAGGGTGAGAGATTAGCTGGGCTGAAAAAGTATTTTCTGAATTTTTCATGAGTATTTTCTGAGTATTTTAATAAAAAAAAAAAATGTGAACATCTTCCACTTAAAGGAATAGAGATAAAACTGTAGTATGGAAGAGATATCAACTGCAAAATTCCACAGCAAGAAGGAGGAAGTTCTTTACAGTGAGGGTGGTGAGGCACTGGCACAGGTTGTCCAGGGAGGTTGTGGCTGCTCCCTCCTTGGAGGTGTTCAAGGCCAGGTTGGCTGAGGCCTTGAGTGACCTGTACTAGTGGGAGGTGTCCCTGCCTATGGCAGGAGGTTGGAACTAGATGATCCTTGAGGTCCCTTCTAACCTTACTCTTCTATGATTCTATGATTAAGAATGTAGCCAAAGTTTAAATGATACTGTTAGGGAGAAACCACTAACCACAAGTACTCATGCATCTGGTTTTATAGAATGGCCATTATCAAGGACAGGACACTTAAATAGCTCACAATTCAGATCCCACATTGCAATTCCTATGCAGGCACCAATACTTTGGTGGGCATCCGGATTGAAGATTAAGAAAATTTTGGCATCTATCACCTTGTTTGGCTTCAAATGTCAACAATGTGAGATAGTGAGATCTGCTTAATCACAGAATCATAGAATGGTAGTGTGATGGTTTGGGAGTTCCCTGCCCCCCCACACTTTGTAAAATGACCCAGACTAGAACTCAGCCAGCTGGAAGTTTAGATGAAGCTCTATTTACAGCTCAGCACAATGTACAAGCAGATATATACACTATATACAGGAATAGTTACAGAAATATACAAGGTAAAGGTAATACAGAAACACAACTCCCCTCCCAGAAATCAGAGACCCCAGGAGGGGCTCCCAACCACCCTTCCACCTTCTCCCCACCCCTATACCTTACTCCAAGGTTTTGAGGATTGGCCAGAGGAGGAATTAGAAGAAAAAGTGGTTAGCGAAATTAATCGGCAGAGAGGAGAAGCCAGAAGCTGCTAGACAGATACGCTGCGCCCCAGAGACTGCTGCAAGCCCAAGTGGCTTATCTTTTGTTTTGAGTACTTTTTTCCTAAACATCTCAGCAAGCCTATGAGTGAAGTAGACATCACCATTGTTTTCCTTTCACAGTCTGTAATATAATTTTCTCTATTAAAATATTCCAATTAGCTCAAACCAGCACAGGTAGGGGTTGGAAAGGACCTCTGGAGATCATTTAGTCCAACACCCCTGCCAAAGCAGGATCACCTGGGGCAGGTCACACAGGAACAGGTCTTGAAAGTCTCCAAAGAAGGAAATTCTACAGCCTGGGCATCCTGTTCCAGTCCTCCAGCATCCTCACAGTACAGAATTTTTTCATGTTGAGGTGGAACTTCCTGTGTTCTAGTTTGCATCCATTGTACCATGTCCTATCACAGGACACCATTTAAAAGAGACTAGCACCTTCTTCTTGACACCCACCTTTAAGATATTTATGAACAATAATAAGATCTCCTCTCAGTCTTCTCTTTCCCAGACTAAACAGCCCCAGGTCTCTCTGCCTTTTCTCATAAGAGAGATATTGCAGTCAGAATCAAAGATCACGTTAGGTGATTCTGGGCTCCACAGCCTCCCTGTGCCAGTGTCTCACCACCTTCACTGCAAACAACTTCCTCCTAACATCCACTTTCAATCTCCCCTCTGCCACTTCAAACCCATTGCCCCTTGTCTTGTCATTGCAAGACCTTGTCAATAGTCCCTCCCCAGCCTTCCTGTAGGCCCCTTCAGATACTGGAAGGCTGCTATAAGGTCTCCTGGAAGCCTTCTCTCCTTCAGGCTGCAGAGCCCCAACTCTCTTCTAGCCTTTCTGTCTTTGCAAACTCAGTGCAAATGTCAAACTCTTTGACACAACAGTGGTATGTGATGACATCTGAGAAGGTGTGGAAATGCTGTGTATATGCATTTAAAGTTGCCCATACCTTTAATTGCTGTGAAACTTTAAAGCCAACTACAATTTGGTTTTAGTACCAGGCACACTTCTTCAACCCAGAAGCATGGTAGATAACTCTGTTTTGATTGTTTGTTGCAGCTGGCTATATTCCAACACCTATTTAAAGAATAAAGCTAGGTTAGTATGACCCATAATAATTTCTAGGATTATATTAGAAAACATAGATAAGAGAATTATTTTCTTTAACGCTTTTGAGACTTCTCCTTCTGAGGAGGACATGTTACTTTGGTAAGGAATGTGTTGGTTTAAACTGTAACTGTTTAAAATGTAATGGGTTTAAACTGGCAGAGAGAAGATTGAAACTGGATGTTAGGAGGAAGCTCTTTGCAGTGAGGGTGGTGAGACACTGGCACAGGTTGCCCAGGGAGGCTGTGGCTGCTCCCTCCCTGGAGGTGTTCAAGGCCAGGTTGGAGGAGGCCTTGAGTGACCTGTGCTAGTGGGAGGTGTCCCTGCCTATGGCAGGGGGGTGGAACTAGATGATCCTTGAGGTCCCTTCCAACCTTACCATTCTATGATTCTATGATCCTATGTATTACTTTACAAATTGCTATGAATCAGAAATGCAGTGAATCTGACATGAACATGCACATGGGGAAGGCAGACAATGATGACTAGCAGCCTGATGGTCAGTGCCTGTTTAGCTGCTGTGGGAAATTGTGTTTGAGCATGAATGTCATTGAGACATGACATTTTCTTTAACTGCGAAGAGCCATTCCCTGGGCAAAACAAGACAGCGGCTAACTTACGTCATCACCACTGTTACAAATGTTAAACTACAGCAAATCAGACTTTCTTTTCCAGTATTTAAACATCTTCTAGTTGAGCCAAGACTAAAATAATGCTGTTTTGTAGAAGCCTTGTCTGCTCCCCTCAGACCCCACCAGCAGTCCTGTGTGCAGTTCTGGAGCCCCCAGCACACGAAGGACATGGAAGTGTTGGAGTGGGTCCAGAGGAGGCCATCAAGATGCTCAGAGGGCTGCAGCAGCTCTGCTGTGAGGACAGGCTGAGAGAGTTGGGGCTCTGCAGCCTGGAGAAGAGAAGGCTTCCAGGAGACCTTAGAGTAGCCTTCCAGGATCTGAAGGGGGCTCCAGGAAGGCTGGGGAGGGACTATTGACAAGGTCTTGTAATGCCAGGACAAGGGGCAATGGGTTTGAAGTGGCAGAGGGGAGATTGAAAGTGGATGTTAGGAGGAAGTTGTTTGCAGTGAGGGTGGTGAGACACTGGCACAGGTTGCCCAGGGAGGTTGTGGCTGCTCCCTCCCTGGAGGTGTTCAAGGCCAGGTTGGAGGAGGCCTTGAGTGACCTGTGCTAGTGGGAGGTGTCCCTGCCTATGGCAGAGGGTTGGAACTGGATGATCTTTGAGGTCCCTTCCAACCTTACCATTCTATGATTCTATGACTCTATATGCAGCAGCTGAAGATTTAGTCAAGGCTGCTGAGATCCTTCTAAACCTCTGGGTTCCATTTAAGGTCTTAAAGTGGTTGCATTCCAGTGGGTATCTTCAGGGACCTTGAGAAAATACTGATCTCCAGTTACCATTGTAGTGTGCAGTTCAAGAGGCAGGCACGGCTCCTCCAACAGCAATACGAAAACATAGTCCTAGTATCAACTCTTCAAAGAATCTGTATTGTATAAAAAGGTGACTTTGTAAATAAAATGGTCAGCTGTGAGGTGGTTTTAGATCTACTGATGAATTGTGAGAATGGTGCTGAAGTGTGGCATTCTGAGGTCAGAGGAACTTAGGGTTGTGACTCATGGTCACAGGCAGATTAAAAATGGCTGTAGGGGCTGACACCTATAATATGAACACAACATCCTCCATCACTTGTCCAGAGTTTTGAGGAGCCAGTTCTGGGCACCAAAATTGTAGGAAACTAGTTCATGGGGGAAAAAAAGAAGAAAATTTTCTGCTGATTTATTGCCTCAGAGTGGGTCATTAAGGGTCATAGGAGCATAAGAGTTGGCACTAGGAACAAAATGGGATTATATAGCTAGGTATTGACCAGGGTTGTGGCAATCAGACTGGCTTAAATTGCCACAGAATTGTGACCAGAGCTGGATAACCACTGTGGGATGAGGTCCCATGGCTGTGGATGGTGACCCTTTTCTGTGCTCCTCTGTTCTAGCTGCCAGTCCTCAGTCTTCTTCTCCCATTAAATGGTGCCATTCCCTGAGATCTGCCAACAGAGCTGCTTGTTCAATCACAGTGAGTCAGGACACTAAATGTTACCGGAATTAAGTAAACCAAACTATCTGAGACTGAAACTGGGTGGGAGACACCTCTGCCAGCAGACAGGAACAGAGGAAGAACATGCCAAGAGGTTTGATGGGCTGGGTACAGGGGGTGCTTGCAGCAAGTACTCCTGTGGTCATAGCTGTTTACTGCCTGCATGCTGGTTTCTGCCCTAGGAGAGCCTGCATGTTTGAGGTTTAAAACATAAATAAATAAACCCCCCAGAAACAAACAACTAGGTGGCTTGATAACAAAAGTTTTTCTTACAGGGAAGAAATACCAGGTTTCTTTGTTTTAGTGGAGAGAAACATAGCAAGAAGAGACAGTCAGAGCTGGAGCCAGGCAAATTTCACATGAGACATAAGGCACAATTGTTCATCTGTGAGAGTGATTAACCAGTGGAACAGGCTGCCATGGGAAGCAGTAGATTTTCCATTTCTTCAAGTCTTCAGCTCAGGACTGGATGTCTTTGTGGAAAATACTTTCAATAAACATGAGATTTTGAGCTCAGCATTAACTAATTCAGTAAAATTCTGTCATGCTTATTAAACAGGACATCAAGCTGGATGATATAATATGCCTTCTATTCTTAAAAATCCATGAAGTGTAAAAGGAAACAGCTATTGAGCTCCACTCTGGAACTGGTTAGTGGCAATGTTTTGGCTGGAATATTGCAGCTTCTGGTGATGTGGTGTCCAAGACAGCATTCTTCTCCTCCTGAACCCTCACAGAATCATAGAATGGTAGGACTTGGAAGGGGCCTCTGGAGATCATCTTGTCCAACCCTCCTGCTAAAGCACATTCACCTCAAGTAGGTTGCACAGGAAAGTGTCCAGGCAGGTTTTGAAAGTATCTAGAAAAGGAGACTACACAGACTGTTCCAGTTCTCTGTCATCCTCAATGTAACTAAGTTTCTCCTTAAATGAAACCTCCAGTGTTCTAGTTTGTACCCATTGCCCCTTGTCCTAGCACTGGCCACCACTGAAAAGGGTCTAGCCCCATCCTCATGAGTTCTTCTCTTTATGTGTTTATAAGCATTGATAAGATACACTCTCAGACTTGTCTTCTCCAGGCTGAAGAGCCTCATAAGTTCTCTCAGCCTCATAAGAGAGATTTTCCAGTCCCCTCACCATCTTTTGGCCCTCCATTGGACTCTCTCCAGCAGTTTCCTGTCCCTCTTGAACTGAGGAGTGCAGAACTGGACACAATACTCCAGGTGTGGCCTCACTAGGCAGAGGAGGAGAAGAACCTCCTTCATCCTGCTGGCCACACTCTTCTTAATGCAGTCCAGAGTACCACTGGCCTTCTTCACCACAGGGCCACATTGCTGGCTCATGGTGAACTTGTTGTACAGCAGCACTCCCATGTCCTTCTCTGCAGAGCTGCTTTCCTGTACTGAAGCTGGGGGTTATTTCTCCCTAGATGCAGGACTCTACACCACCTCTGTTGAACTCCATGAGGTTCACCTCTGCCCAACTCTCCTGCCTGTCTAAGTCTTACTGAATGACAGCACAGCCTTCTGGTGTGTCAGCCACTCCTCCTCATTTTGTACCATCAGCAAACCTATAGAATCATTAACTTTGGAAAAGACCTTTAAGGTCATCAAGTCTAACCTTCTATCCAGCACCTCCACAACCACTAGACCATGTCCCAAAGTGCCACATCTACTCATTTGAACACCTCCACCGATGGTGACACCACCACTTCTCTGAGGAGCCTGTTCCAACACCTTGCCACTCTTTCAGTAAAGACTTTTTTTCTAATACCCAATCTAGATTTCTCCTGGCACAGCTTGAGGGCATTTCCACTTGTCCTTTAGTTAATTTCTTGAGAAAAGTGCACTCTTGTTGAGAGTACACTATGTTCCCTCATCCAGGTCATTGAAGAATATGTTGAACAAGACTGGACCCAACTGACCACAGGGGAGCATCACTAGCCCTCTTCTGAGGTCAGTCCATCTCTGTCTGAAGCCCTTTAGCTATGATTACCTGTAGTTCACCATTCTTTGTGTCTTATTCAGATTGTGTCATATAAAAGCAGAACTAAAAATTATGGGATAAAGAAGCATGCTTTAGTACCAAGTGAAAGGTATGAGGAACAAAGCAAATGCAGTCAGACACAACAGATGCTACATGTGACTGAAGGCTGAGTAACAGGCTTTTCACAAAGTCTGAAATCTGCAATTTTCTCAGCAAGGCATAAGCTCCCAGAGGCCTAAATAATATCCTGAAAATAGTTAAGTAGCTCTTTAAAAAGTGTTTTCCATCAACAGGGTCCCAAGTCCATTAATGAGGAAATCAGCATTATTATTATTTCCTTCAGTTTAAAAAATGAGTTGCCCATAGCTAGTTAGAAACTAGTGACAGTGATGCTGCTGTCTATAGCTCAGAGAAGTATCTAATAAACTGACAAGTACACAAATATCTGTATTTTCTTAAAAGGGGTTTCTGTGGCTGTCTTTTGATAATAATCCTGAAGGAACTGGCATAAGGGATTCTTTCACTAGAGTCGGATCTGGATCTCATGATCAGGTTGCCCAGGGAGGTTGCTCCCTCCCTGGAGGTGTTCAAGGCCAGGTTGGACAAGGCCTTGAGTGACCTGTACTAGTGGGAGGTGTCCCTGCCTATGGCAGAGGGTTGGAACTAGATGATCTTTGAGGTCCTTTCCAACCTTACCATTCTATGATTCTGTGATCTGGGTATTAAAAGAAACTTCCTCACTGACATGGTTCTCAAACACTGGAATGAGGCTCCCCAGGGAGGTGGTTGAATCACCATCCCTGGAGTTGTCTCAAAGACACATAGATGTGGTCCTAAGGGACACAGTTTAGCACCAGGCTTGACAGAATTAGATAATCATTGATCACAATGATCTTAAAGGTCTTTTTGTCGTGGTAGGCCTAAGCAGGCCAAANAATTATTAATTGCCTTCTGCCATAAGCAGAAAGTTGCTCCTTGCGTCCATCTAGTGAGCAAGCGGCGTACTGGCCGCAAGCGGTACACTGACAGCAAAGCCTTCTCTGCCAGTTTAAATCGAGTTCAGTTAATGTATATATTTAACAGTTATTTCCAGATCCTATTATAACCTGTATATAGTTTCCATAATGTTGCAAAGAGCCTGTTATTATTATTAAGTGGTGATCAGGGTGATGCGAGTTCTGAATATTTAATATTAATAAGCTATATATTAATATTTTTGAAATATCATCTCGCAGTAATTAGTTACCCCTTCCATAACATTTTTCCAACTGAAACAATTCTATGGTTCTCTGTTTTTCACCAAATACAGTCAAACAACAGACAATACATAGTTAAAAGCTCTAAACATTTCTGGTAACCCCCTGGAGTGTCATTTCCATTTCTTCAATGTCTCCTTTAAACGTAGTTAAGATGTTAAGAGCTGATCCATAGTTAGCAGTGTGGGTAATGTACAGCTCAGTGACAAATGAATGCTATCAGGTGGGAGATGTGAAGTGCCTGCTGCTCAGTCGAGGTTGAGCACACAACTGTGCAGCACCAGCTGGATTCTTGCCTGCCACGATGAAACCATAGGTAGGAATAGTTCATATCTATGCCTTTGGACTCTCTGTGCATTTTAAAGCAGGCCTTCAGTTGGAGGCTGAACTACAAAAATAAGAAGGCTACTGTTGAAGCATGTTCAGAGGAGAACCACAAAAAGAGATCAGAGGGATTGATGTAGGTTTGGGAG